>CM076570.1:687197531-687449195 GCA_034641835.2 Pinus albicaulis
TCAGTGCAAACTAGTGTAGCTTCTTTTCTTGCTAATAGAGTAATGGTTATGATATGCTTTCAGTCATAGGTTACAGTTAGAAGTGTGACAGACTTACTCTTTCAGAGTATCCCTAGTTACTAGCACCTCATTATAGAACTAGGATGGGGATGGCATGAGTAGAGCTCATCTATTGTGCATATAACACTTCACCTCCAAGTTTGTACGAATTTTGAGTTGATAACTAAAGTTGAGTAGCCCCTCGGAGTTGCATCACTCTTGGTGCAATACCAAGGCTCACCACAGATCATCTGATCTCTCGAAGCGATGATGGTCACTTTACCAAATTTATGCCCACGGGCAAGGCCGACCAGAGATTTCTCAGCCAGATCCACAACCTGAGACATTCAATGTCATTTCTATGACATAAGTTGTATGGGCCTGAGAAGGAGTCTCACTTCAAAACCCACAACTTCTTTTTCGTGTTATTGATATTCCCTCTATTGCCCAATTCAAGTGGACAAGGACTTTCTCTATCCACATCCAGAGCCACTAGGTACAACTCATCTTTTGCTTGAGAAATCCCCTCCTGAGAACTAGGCCTATGTGGAGAAAAATCTCATGTGGGTTGTGGGTGCACAATATTTATAGGTTCATTCGATTAAGCCTCTGGAGCACCAAGGATACCCTCCCCAAAAGAACAAACTAGAAAGGATTACAATCCCCCATTGATAAATGAAAATGGGGCATCCATATAAAAAAAAAATTAACAACAAATGACTGAGAGAACCCAAACATCCTAGATTTTTTAGAGGTGGGACCAATGAAGGAAAATCTCCTATATAAACACCATGTGAAATCATAAGAGTAATGTGTAGATTTACCTGAGATACCATCAAAGAAGAAAACGACATGAAAACAAGCAAAGACAAAGGAATTTCAATTAGTAAGTGGTACTTTGACCACGACAAACCACCTGAGAACGGAAAACCCCTCTTGATACTACTAAGATGGTTACGACCCCCTTCACCACAAGAATAAAAAATATGAGGCTTAGAAAATATGGAGCCTCGGTGTTTAGTCACTAAGTTGTAGTGCAATTGGTCAAGGTCGGCCATGAACACCACATAAATGTTGCCAGATCATCACAAGCACCACACTATTGGTGAAAGAAAACACAAGGGTAAAAAAACCCTTCTCTAGTGTAACATCGAAGAAAAAGGATTATTCTAGTAGAAAAGTGACCTCTTAGAGACAAAAATTGACAAGAAGATGTGTGCCAGCAGTCCCCATAGGATAAAGAAACATCCCAATGTCCTAAATATAAACCTTCTAGAGTATGCAATGCCAAAGTGCCCAAAAAATGACCCACCATGGGAGATTCCTTGTAGTTCAATTAGGGTTCCTCCACTCCTCCATGGTTGAAGACCTGGGTCTCGGATAAGGGTTTCATTTAAGCACCTTACTTGTTTTCTCAACCCTTTCTTCTCTCATTCACTGTAGACAAGAAAAATAATCAAAATTAAGTCATTGCTAACAAAGAAAAAAACGATATTGATAGAGAGAAATCAATTATAATGATATTTGATCCATGAAGCCTCGGTGATTAGGGCACAATACTCATCCACAATTCTTTCACTTCATTAAAATCCTTCCTATATTCCATTAGCATTGCTTAATTCAACAAATTGTGTCAAAACCACATTTTATAATATTTTCACATAAAATTTCAGTTTTTGCACGTAAATTCCTTGGGCACAATGATACAATTAGTTTAATTAAATAGAGGTATAATTTACAAATATACATAAGCACAAATGATATTACATTTTGTGACAAGCTTATTATCAATTATGATCTGACTTTGAGTTTGATGTGATATTTATAAATATAAATTTATTCTCAAAATTCATAAAATATAATGAGAATTGCTTTAATTTGAGATCTCAATTTTCCCATACATTTTATGTTGGATTGAACGAGCTTTGTCATTACATGTGAACATACACACAAGCACAACATAAGCAGAAAGAATGTTAAAACGCTTGTGAATAGGACTCGATTTTTTGATAATTATTTTATAACATTGATGTTTAATATTTTTCCAGCCATATAAATGACTACACCTTCGCTTGAACTGCTGTCACTGCTCGAGCTACTTCCATGACTTGGGGTTATTTTCAGGAATATTTTGTTCATGGTGTTGATTGTTTTCTTCTTCTTCACCTTCCATCTACAAACATAAAAATAAATTGTAATGAGTGTATATACAGTGGTGAGAATAACGAAAATTGCAATATTAAATAATATACATCAATGTAAATTGAAAAGAAATGACGTACCATAGAAACAATTGACTCATGAACTATACATTCTTTCAAAACCAAATTCATGTCATCTTTCAAGATTTCATCTGTTGGCGCAGTTCCATACTTTGTTTCCTACACGTTTTATACCCCATAACAAATCATATATTTAATATAAAATATTTTTTGTTCTATTAATTTAGACAGAGCTAAGTAAAACAAGATCGATAGATGCTTACAAATTCCACAATTAATTTCTGATATGCCAACATATACTCACAACCCATATTTAACTCAATGTCAATCAATTCGTCTGATGGTTCTTTTTTGCATGTTAGCACCTCTTTGAAGACATTAAATGATGATTTTTGTAAAACAGCTTAAAATATACAAAAATGAAATCTAGTTAAGTTTTTATAAGGAAGTAACAATTACTCACAAATTTAGATATCAACCCTTTTATTCCTTGTTGTCCTGTTTTATGTGCTAAATGGGTTCCATTTTCTTTTCTTTTTTGCAAGAAAATACTTGAAAATTAATATTTAATGTTGAGTTGTTTATTTGTTGTACCTAATGATCGAAAAATTCAATGATTACATATTACATTTGAAGCACGTTTTTGTTGAGATGGCTCCTCCTGCGATGCAATTTTGTCCATTTCTTTGACCATCTCCTTGTACACCTTTTTGGACATTCCTACTGGCATATTTCTAATATTAGCTCGTTCATCTTTTGAGATTTTTATAATCTTCCTAAAAATTTAACATGACAATAAACTATTTAATTTTTATATTGATATATGAAAATTAAATATAACAAAAGTGATATTTATAAATAATTCTAGAAAAACAATTAAGGGAATATTAATTTTTCATTCCTTCTTTTTTATTGTTGTACATTTTTGCTATTAAAAGTTTGACATGTTTCATTGTCCAATTCTCTGAAAACTCTTCCTGTAGTTTAGATAAAATTTGGTTCTTGGAATCATTGGATTGATTTTTATATTGTAAGTGGAAAGAACGTCTATACATTTGTTCTACTAGATCCCTCAAACTTTTGTAAAATTTCCCCCCATTTCATTAACCTCCAACACCACTCCAGATGACCTAAGGAGCAATTCATTTTTATTTGCATGTTCTATTTTTTTTATTTTCTTAGAACAACATTCCTTTTCTGAGTTGTTGATCCATGTAGAACACTAAACAAATGTGAATTAATAGATTTTTTGAAACATGTTATCCAATAGTTTTAAGTATATTATTAATGAAAATTAAAAAAAGAAACTCATATTGGATCGATAATATTTTTTCATTTACCTTATTCATCCTTTTGCAATTTTTCCATCAAGAATTTACGTTGTTCTGGTCGTAGATTAGAAATAATCTTATCGAGCTTCATCATTTTGTGGCTCTGCATGATACACAATAAACAAAACATATTAGTTAAACTTACATATAGTTCAAAAATAAACTTTTGTTAAGAATTTACAAAGAACTAGCATATTTTGCTTTTCTTGATGTGTTATCATTATTTTTGTTACTTGATCTCTTGTAGACCATTTATTTATGAATATGAAACATGTACCGTATCATTCATTAATATATTTTATAGATAAATTATCAAATTTTCAGATAAAAAATATATATCAAGAAACCGATGCGCTTTTAAATGATGTACGCATCGACATATGTGCGTCGTGTACTTATAAACGCACCGCCGAAACAGTATAAAACACCGTACGATGCTCTATGTCAACAAGGAGCATTGATACAGTACATGTTAACCACCGCACCAATTAACACAGACAAAATAATAAAAATCATCTAGTGTTAATTTTTGTAGCATTATGATGTCGTTGAGGGGGCGGAGCGGCCTATTCTTATAAACGCCCCGCGCAAACAGGGTACCACCGTAAGGTGCTCTCTGTCAACTAAGAGCCCCAGTGTGTTATATGTTACACGGTGCTGGGATAAGGCAGCGCACCGGTACGTTAGGATTTTTTTTTTTTTTTTTGGTAGTTTAGACTAATTCTAATATTTCCATTTTTTTCCTCTGCCTATCCCACCCACAGGTTTCGAACTAGTGACCTTGCAGACGGAGTGCCTTAATAGTGCACCCCACCACCGACTGCTCTACACCACGTGGGCCAGCGATGCGTTACGTTACGCAGGGCGCACTGATTAAAAAAATTATGTTTTTTAAAAACTCACACAAGTGCCGACATGGATTAGGATCCGACTATGCAAGTCATCCCGTGGGTTAGATGTCATAGGCCTATATATATATAGCAATACAAACCCTATAAATCTAAAATGAAAATCTCTAATTCTGAAATCATAGAAACATGAAGGAGCAAGGGAAGAAACAAAAAGAATGAAGGGTTTAGGGTAAAAACGGATATTTTTTGTTTTTTTGTTTATGAAAATGAACAACAAATTGGAATTTTTTACTTACCACGTAAAAAATACTGCAGAAAATATTAAAAAAAAAAACAATAAAATTTAATCACAAGATTGTTTGAAATTCTATGCTACAGGGTTCTAATCACCAGAGGTTTGGAATTCTGATTATCTGAATAGTTATGTTCAAAAGTGTTTCGTTGCTCCACAGTGCTCTCGTGCTCTCTTGCTCCAAGTATGTCTCATGCAAATCTCTGGCTGATTTTTTTTGCAAAAATAGTGAAATAATGAAAAGCATTTAGTATTTAAAGAATTGTTTTATGAAATTAGATTTTCGAAAATATTTTTCCTCCTATTTTTCAACTTACCGTTTTTTTTTTCACTTAAAAAAAATAAAGTTGTCTTTTTGTATTTGTGGATTTTCTTCACTGGTGCATCAATTAATAACACCGCACCGGCGCGCAGTAACTAAAACCGCACCGGTACGGTTATATGTACATAAGCACCGATAACAATAAGTCCATTGTTAAGGCATCGAAATTAATTTTAGGTGTGTGCACTAAAAATTGTTGTTGATTTTGCTTAAATGCAGGGAGAAAATATCATAATTATATCGATTGGACAATTCTTCAAAATCCAACTCGTTCCATAAAATTTCTCAAAGTCCATCGTAGAGTTCTCCCTATCCTTCTCGAGAGGTAATATTACTTCATATTTTAATTATATTTTAATTATCTAATTGAATTTATGTTTTTTATCAATGTCAATCAGCTTAATAAAATTTATAATGAATACAAATTTGTAGGTTCATGTAGATTTAGAATTGAGTTTAGATGCACAAAATAATCAAACAACTCCAAAACGTCAGAAGCTCTTATCAGGAGGAGCATACGACAAGGCGCATTTGGTAGATGAAAATGGACAGCCTCTTCACCCCGCCAATTGTAACAATATTGCATCTTCTGGCCACAATCTCATGACAATGATGATAATAATAATTGTTTGGTATATTAATGTAATTATTTCAACGTCAAACAAATTAATCATGCATTGTCAACGTGCTTACTAATTGATATCATAGATTTTGTACTAATCATGTTCAAATATATTTTTTGAAATGATTAGGATTCTAGTGATGATGAACGACCTACCTACCATCTTCCGTTGTACCCCATGACAATGTCAAATCGAGAGAAGGTTGAATTAAGAGAAAAAATCAGAGAGGAACGATACCAAGAATGGTTGAATCAACCACCAATTCAATTCTCGCTACGTCCAGATTCACCAATTAGGAATGAATACAACAATAGTAGTTCTTCGCTAGCTAGAAATGGAGGCAATCAAACATAGGTTTGTATGGATGATTACTTAAAGGATACGACTACCATGGAGACAATGTTGTTAGATGCATTCCAAAATGATGATCAGCTAGGGGATGATGCTCATATCGCTGACACCCTCCCTTATATAAATTTGAGAAATATAATCACACAATGAACATTAGAAATGGTCAATTTCGTGAAATTTAATAATAATATCGGTGTTAATGTACATTTAATATTTTCCATGATCACCAACTACATGTTATTCAAAGATAAGGTTCTTCCAAGTGATAATGTCTTGCCCGGTAGTTGTGAAGAGTAAATAAATTGTTGAAAATGTTGGGTGTTGAGTACATATCATATCATGCATGTCCAAATGATTGTATTCTATATACAGGACCTTCTCCGAAAGCTAGATGGTCCAAGACCTACGAAAGCCAGTGTATGACTGCTCAAGGGTATTCCTCCCAGAAGAACACCCTTACAGAAGAGCAGCATCCACTTTCAATGGTAAACGAGAGAGAACCCAAAGGCCTTCAATAACGACATCGGCTGAATGGATTAGAGCATATGAGAGAGAGAAGGAGAAGGAGTTCATAGAAATGTTTGATTCAAATGGGGAGCCTATGTTCGATGATTCAGAATTCTTCAACACCTATGTTGAGCAATTGCCCATTGGGATGAAAAGGAAATCTATCTTTTATAACCTCCCATATTAGGAGCATCTTAATATTACCCACTTATTAGATCCCATGCATATATTTAAAAATGTTTCATCTTCTTTATGGAGGCACATATCATCGAAAGTGCAGGATCAAAGGCAGGCGTTGGTCCCTCTAATTCATGTCAAAGAAGGTGATGTCCCATGGATTAAAAAAATAATGATCTTTCTTTGGCAAAGGAAGTTATAATGGGTGTGAGGGTTCCTTCTTCATACAGGTCTTCACTACGGCGCTGCTTCATCCTGGATGACCATTTGTCATGGTTGAAATTGCATGAAAATTTGAATATTCTAAGAGTACGTATAATGTCAAAAGCATGATTTTATTATTTTTTATATTAATAAATTTTATCCTATGCAGGGATCATAAAACATAACTAATTTTGTATATTATTGCACATGTTTATAACTTTGTTGTGTCATTATCATTTGTTCGTGCGTGGGTGTGTGAAACATGAATTCCCTCAAGACCCAGGACATGCCATATCTAAATTATCTGCATTTGTACGTTGGATCACGTCCAAGGAGATTCATGTGGCTAGCATTCCATGGTGGCATCAAGAGATAGTTGAGATTGTTTGTATGTTTGAGAAGGAATTACCGACGAGTTTCATGGACTTGTAGGTTCATTTTCTAATCCACCTAGTAGACGAGGTTGAATTAGTTGGGGTGGTTTATTGTCGTTGGATGTTCTTCTTAGAGAGGTACATGAAGAAATTGAAAGGTTTTGTTCAACAAAGGGCAAAACCCGAGGGGTCTATGGCAGAGGGGTATATATCGTATGAGTCTTCTATTATGCTAGTGAGTACATCAAGTAGATCGACAACAGACCAGATGCAGTGATTTGGAACGATGAAAGGGATGAAGACAAAAGAGAAGGGGAGTTGCTCCAAACGAATGGAAAAAAATGCTTGATAAAGAGTAAGTGACTTATAATTTTTCAAACTTACACAAAGTAAATATTCATGTTGAACTTCGATATAATGTATATTTTGATCTTTATGTACTATATACTGGCAATTTGATTTCATCAACGACTGTAGAAATTGAAGCAATCAATAAATTTGTTATTTACAATTCCAAGGTGACACAACCGTGGGTCGCATTGTATGAACAAAAGAAGATGAAATGGGATAGTGAGAGGAAATAATTTAGATGTTTGAATGGTAGAAGTGAGCCTTATCCCGATCATTTAAAAAAAAAAATATGCCAGAAATATTCCCCAACAGTTGGGTTGTTGACCAAGTCAGAGAGAAATATGGTGCAACCGGTCGTTACCTGCGTGCTGAAGAGAATGCGCTAAACATAGGGATTGGGTGCAGCAACTTGGTAATAATCTATTTAATTTATATGTACATTTGAAACTTAATAATGCACCTTTAAAATGTAATTACATCTTTATTTCATATTTTAATTGTTGGTTTATTATAAGACACATGACACTATGATTTTTTAAGTTTTTTATAGGTGCATTTGTTCCCATCTATGTGGGCATATGGACACCATTTTCGCACAGAAAATGCTGATGATGGACACATGACACAAGACTGTGGAGTGAAAGTTGAGTTCGATCAATCTAGTTGATCTAGCCACCGTGATCAAAACCTTGTACGAGGGACGTTAGGTTACATTGGAAAGATACAAGAGATCATTGAAGTGGATTTCTCTTCTTTCCAATGTGTTATTTTTAGGTGCAAGTGGTGGGACAACTTTGATCAAAATAATGTAAAGGAAGATCGTGATAATAGGCTGATATGTATCAACTCTAGAAAGATGTGGGATGAAGCTAAGGAGCCCTATGTTTTCCCCAAACAGTACAACCAGGTGTTTTTATCCCCAAATGTGTTGGATAGGGATTCGTGGTTCGTATTGAGACATGACCCTAGATCAAAACATATTTTTTAGAACAATAGTGTTATCATGCCATGCGAGCTGGAAGATAATGACGGTGATCATGAGAACCAAGAGTGATATGGTACATGTGTTATTTCATCAATATTTATACTTTTTAATATGAGTTTTTATAAAGAAGAGGACTTAACTACCTTATAACTTATAAGACTCTCTTTTTTGAAACATTATCACATGTGTTTTGAATTAATTGGTAATTTGCATTGTGTTAATGTTAAAATCAATATTTCGCTTGATAATCTGCAATTATGTTGATCTCAAAAACAATGGTGTACTGTATAAAGTTTTTTTTTTTTTGGTATGTAAAATCATAATAAAATAATGATAATTCTAAAGTACATGAATTTATTTGCATTATTTTCTAAACTTTATTATGTTACAAAAATTCATATTATTCTAGATTTATTATTTTACAATTATTTACAATTTTATAAATTTACAAATTTAAATTTTTTAATAAAATCATTTCACATTCATATAATTAAAATTTTCACATTAATACAATTAAAATTAAAATTACAATTACAATTACAATTACAATTTTATAATTTCACATACGATTACAATTAACATTTTAGAATTTTACATACAATTACAATTACAATTAAAATTTTACAATTACAATCATTTCACAGTAATACAATTAAAATTTTACAAATATTTTACATAAAATTAAAATTAGAATTAGAACAATTTTACGTACAATTACAATTAAAATTACAATTGCAATTTTAGAATTTTACATAAAATTATATTTACAATTACAATTTTAAAAATTTACATATATACCATTACAATTACAATTTTAGAATTTTACATACAATTAGAATTAGAATTAGAATTTTACAATTTTAGATATATACAATTACAATTACAATTACAATCATTTCACAATAAATTAAATATTACAATTACAATTAAAATTTTACAAATATTTTACATACAATTACAATTAAAATTACAAAACAATTACAACTACAATTTTAGAATTTTACATAAAATTAGAATTATAATTACAATTTTACATTTTGTCAAATATACAATTACAATTAAAATTAAAATTACAATCATTTCACAATAAATTAAATATTACAATTACAATTAAAATTTTGCAAATATTTTACATACAATTATAATTAGAGTTACAATTACAAATATAAATACAAATACAAATACAATTTTACATAAAATTAAAATTAAAATTTCAATTACAATCACGACATAAAATTTAATAAATATCAAGATCATTTAATATTAAATTAAATAAACATCACGATCATGTTAACCATAATACAAACATCATATTCGACTAAAAAACACATTCAAATTCACTAGCATCATCTAATCATTGTGATCATGATCATCTAACAAAACACTATTAGCATTGTATAACATCATCATAACACAAACATCAAATATACATCTCATGTCAAATAACTGCTATCACATACACATCTATCTGCAAGCTGCACATTAAATGAACATATCTAACATGACATATAAATATACACATCATGATGGTCACCAACATGTAAATTAAGTACAACTGCAACATGAACATAAAATACATGAACTATATATATAATGTCAAAAATATACAACTGTAATATAAATGTCAAATATCGGTTGGTGGTACATCATCAATAGTAGTACTAGTCGAGGTCTTCTCAGTCAATGGTGTAACCTCGACAAGCTCAGATACATGCTGATCATCACGTGCCTGCTGATCTGGTGGTGCCTCATGCTGATCAGGATCAACTGTCGGCTGCTCATCATGATGACTCGACATGTTGATGGTCCATCCTGCTCATGATCATGAGTAATGTTGGATGCTACAGGCTGCTGACTCGGCGTGGCCAAATTTTCAGTGCACACCCCTCTTGGCATTGTTACAAGGTCAACGGTGCAGTTGTATAATAGAGCACACTGTTGACTATGTACCAGTGTCGGGAGGGCGGTGCGCTGACCAAACTATACGCCCCAAGGCATATAGTTTAGGAAGCGCATTTCCCTCCTGACATCACTACATAGTCAACGGTGCAGTTGTTTATGACCATGTCAAATTTCCAGAATGTGGTGCACTGACAAAATTACCCGCCCTAGGGCAAATATTTCCGTCAACGCACCGCATTATTGCAATTCGACATGGTCAACGATGCAGCCGGGTAACCAACCACACCAACCTTTTTTTTTAATTTTAAAAAATCACGGTGCATCGCTTCAGTACCGCCCCAGAACCAATGCAGATACCGTTAGCACCGTTCATGGTGCGACCTGTAAATTTACAAGCAGCACCGTGATTTGCCTTCAAAAAAAAGAAAAAAAAACATACAAAAAAAAAATCAAAATAATAAAATGGCATCAAGGCACTAACCTGCTTTTGTTTTACAGGTTGTTGAATAGGGATAATATGGATAAGGGAGCAACATTCTTCCATCTCTCTCTCTCCTCTACGTTCTCACTCCACATCCAGCCCTAACGCTCATTCCTATGTGAATTTCTACCACCAGGTGAGCAAAAATTCTGAATTTTCTCCTATCTCTGCAATGCTACAAGATGTCCTAGGGAGTTACAGGAAATCCCATAGTGCTACAGGAAGTCTTGAAAATCTACAGGAAGGATGCCTAAGGCTAGATGCGCTCACCCAAAGCTCTCTGACCCTAGAAAAGGCATGAAAAATGTTACCCCACCTATGCCTACCATCCCTAACCATCATTCCATCCCATGCATGAAAAATCCCTTACATAACCCTCTATTCTACCACTATGAATCAGCTTGTTTTACAACACACACATGGCCTCTTCTTTTATGTTTTTCCTAAACCACACCACTACATCAACACCCTAATACCACCCCCAGCATTTCCACGTCCTTTCCTCTCCTCCTCAAGTCATTTTGAGCTCCATATCTGTAACAAAAGGGCTGCTACAGGAAGATGATCTCTTCCTGTAGCAGACCTGTGCATGCACCAGAACCATTCGACCACAACCTAACACATCAAGAGCAGTGGAAGTATGTTGAATATTTGATCCTGAAGATCACCAGGGGACTCCAAAAATAAGGCCACATCAATAGAAACAACTTGAGGTCTCCATGAGGTACCTGCAGAAGACATAATATATAAAAACACGGTAAGAACCTCACTCAGAAAATAAAAACACATCAAATAAAAGGCATACCTTGTGACTAATCCAGTGCTCTAGCTCTCTACATCAAGGATCCTACAAATCATCAGCAACCAGGCAAGGCTCAAGTATGACTCCCCTCTTGCTATGCACCAATTGACTAAATGAATAAATCTCGAGAAGAGAGGGTTTAATAAGCAAAAAGGTGGCCAGTTAACTTGGCCACCCTCTACAGTTGAAGTAAAAAGTTGGTGGAGTTGCATGCCACGTTGAGTTGTCACATCAGTCAAGGGAAGATAACATAAAGTGGGAGTTGATTACGAGGTAGGAGGAAATGATAGGCTCAAGTGGGGCCAACGGTCCAAATATGGAAACCTCTTATGAGGGACACATCACCGTTATGCTCCAAGCCCACTCAAATTAACATAAAAATTACTTTGGCTCATTTCCCCTCACACTTATGCTCATTTTGAGAACAATTAGCCAAAGGAAATGGTCAAGAGACCACCAAGGAGTTTTAATCACTGTTCGATTTTGCATGCAAGCAATGTTATAGGAAACCCTGCAACTGCTACAAGAAGCTTCAAGGGAGGCCACAAAATGTAGAGAAGTGACATGCAAGCCATCACCAATGTAAATTAGCACAACAACACCACACCTCAAGTCAAAACCTTCAAATTACAGAGGTAAGTGGCCATCAACCCCATCAAATTCACAAGATTTTTTCATGGCAGCTTGCATACAGTAGGGCCATAATTAAGAAAATTGAAGAACTGTATAAGGAGGTAGGGGATAAAAACACAAATTTTGGAAATTGGAGAGTCTTAAGGCCCCATATTACCAGTGGAATTTGACTTGGTGAAACAAAATAACACCTATAAAACATAGTCAAAAAATGGGGGGAGGTTTCAATAGGAGAGAACCCACAAACACAAAGATAATCAAGTTGCATCCTCCTGTTATAAACATCTTTAGAAATCATCAATGGCTGGGGTTCTTCGATCTCCTAAAAGGATATGATGAGGAGGTGGCTCGAGAGTTTGCAATGGCTTTTCACTCTCAAGCAGATAACAATTCCACCACAGTGATAAGAGGGCTAGCAATAACTATCACCCTTGAGGTGATCAACAAAATGGCGATCTTACTCCCATGGATCAAATGGAATAGAGAGGACAAGGTCTATAGTGCTTCTGCCAAGAAGAGTTTCTTTCTACCCAGTGAGGAACACATTGAAGAAAGTAATGGGGCAAGAAGGGAGAGTTTTCCTTACACATAGGATGAGGTGGCCTACCACATCATGAAGTACATATTCTGGGAGGGAAGATTGAGTGTAGTTTACGGATATCATTTTAGACTATTGCATGAGCTGAGATTCAAAGAGGATCCAACTTTTTATCAAAGGTTGAACATACCATATTTCCTTCTTCGCTCCTTCAATATGAGCCACAAGGTTAGGGAAGGGAAGCATCAGCACCTAACCCATCATGGCTTGATCAAACTCATAATGGAAGATGCTTTAAACAAACTCTGATTTCTTGTACTGTGGTCCAATTTCATTGGCATGGACAAATAAAATCTCATAGGGATACAAAACATCACCCTTGGAGAGACCCTTGCCTCTAGCCTTGGAGAGAGGGACACTAAAACAGGGTAGGAAGAGACTGTGAGAACGAAATAAGAAGAGGAGATGGAAACAGAGGAAGGAAACACAAAAGATGTAGAAACAGAGAGAAAAAATGAAGAGAAGGAGGAAGAGAAAGAGGAAGAAAAGGAAGAAGAAAAGATAGAAGAGGAGGATGCTTTGAGGCCCAACACAACCACTGATATCTCCCCTCAACATACTAGTCTTCCACCAGGGAACACTGAGAAGGAAGTGGCTGCCACTTTGGCCACTTTAAGCACCCCTATGAAAACCAAAAGAAAGAGGCAGACTCCCACGTATTTCAAGACTAGGAAAATCACAAGGGTGAGACAGGGGAGGCCTAAAACTAAAACAAAGAGCCCCATCACCATTGAGGAGTCACCTAACAAGAGGGAAGAAATAGGGCCAGAATAAGGAATTATTCAAGAAGTCACTTCCCCTAAGACAATATCCAAGACACCCCAGACATATACAAGAAGGCACTCCTCTAGATTAGCATCCCTACGACAATCACAACTTCCCACATACCTCCAATAAGGAGAAAAATAGGTGCTACAGGAAGAACATGGTGAGCTACAGGAAAAATAGGGTATGCTACAGGAAAGTAAAAAATTTCTACAGGAAGAGAAAAATATCTAAAGGGAGGAGCACAAGACACCATTGGAAGGGAAGAGTGCCCAAATTGAGGAACAAAAGGCACAAATAGAAGGGAAAAATTCCCAAGTTGAGAAACAAGAGATAAATGGGGAGGCACCAATTGTAGGACAACATACATAAGCATAAGCAACCTCTCCAAAAATTATCCATAAGGACATCACAGAACTCCAACAGCCTACCCCATAGCCCAATTTAAGATCTTATTATAAATTCATTGAAGGAGAGAGGCCGATCCTTGAGAAGCTCTCCATTCCCCTATTTTATGAGCTAGAAAGAGAAAGGAGGCGCGCCCACAAGTGGATGCAAATTGAAAAATATAGAAATGTTGAAGATGTGGGAATAATGGAGGAAAAGCTCAGTGAGATGGGAAGGGACCTAGCTGATATCAAGCTTAGAGAGGAAGTATTGAAAGAGAAAATGTAGGAGGCACAAGCAAAGAATATGCGACTGAATGGGAAATTGCAACAAAAACCTTATTCTAACTAATATGAACATCCAGGACCCAAATTATAGGTTGGGAGATATGCAGCTGATGGCCTTAGCATCTCGAATGACCAATGAAGAAACAAGGGCAGAGGAAGTTAAGAAGGTGATGAAGAGAGAAGGAAAATAACCTCTCCAGGTCAGGGTAGAACTAATCAGCCCTAGAGGTGTCATAAACAACCACCAGATGATCTCCAATGATGCTAACCTTGTAGACAAATATATCACCACCCAAGCACAAGAAATTGCACATTTTGATGACATCTCCAAACTACTGGGAGGGGAGAGTGTAATGACATGTCAGAGAAGATGGAATGGTCTACCACTGAGCTTAAGGAACCTAGAGTACCACGCTCTAGATAGATTGAGAGTCGCCTTGGAGAGAGCACCCTTCTACAAAAGAGCCATGCAAAGAATGAAAATCCAATGGTTTGGATTAAAGCTCAACCCACCTTTGCTGCTAGGGCTGCATGAAAAAAGAGAGAAAAATGAGGAGCAGAAGGAATGGGAAGAAGCACAAAAGAATGCAGGTTTTACCCACCTGAAGGAATCCCTTCCATGCTACCTTGGGATGTCAGAGAAGCTACAAGAGCTCTTAAGGAAATCAATAAAGAGGACTGAGTTTCTCAGAGGATAAGCAACCATTTCAGTAGGGGGTGATGACGAGGGCCATCATTAGGTATATTTTAAGGAGTTATAGTGTCGCCTTTTTAGCTTAATTACTCTCCCTCTCTCTCTCACATTTAATAACATTTTGTCATATTTTACTTAGTGAGAATGGTGTAAAAAGGATTGCCATGAATTGAAGTCCAACATGGTTTAAATGTAGGAAATGAAGGAAATAATGCTATTTTGAGTGAAATTCCATGTCAAGGCTTAGAGTAGACAATGAGGAGCAATCATAGGGAGGTTGACCACCTTCTTAACTCCTAGAATCAGCTAATATATCTTCAGATTCTCCTCCAATAGCTTGAAGTCAAAGGTAGCTGAACAATTGGATGATAAGAGAGAGCCACACTCCACTTCTCTTGAGATTCAAGGGAACAAAGACCTACTTTTTAGGGAGTTGTTGGTAGCTACCCTCTAGTATAAATATACAAGAGCAAGAGCTCATTAGGATTCAAGTTTTATATGTAGCTAGAGAAGTCTTGGCTCTATATTAGACATTTTTTACTTTCATTGTTAATGCAAGAGACTGGTTATGGAATAAGAATGAGCATTTGATTTATTTCTCACTGAGTTGATTTTAGAGAGCTGAGATTGTGGGTTATGGCCCAATCCATGGGTTGCAGTCTCTCTTGTGTACATTTGTGTCTTTCCTTTATGCTTCAGTAGTTGGTCAATTTCATTGCATTTTGGCAGCTTATAAAATATCAAAAATTTGTTGACAATCTCCCTCTCTCACCTCTTCCATTGGAGCTTGAGGAGGAAGGTCTTCCACCACAGACCAAAGATATTCAGTTTATTATTTCTTGGAAAAGTTCAAGATAAATTTCACTTTGCTTATCATGAATATGTTATAGGTTCTAAGGTAGATTTATGTTTAAATTGCATGAGCAGCTCTAGTTATATTCAACTCATATTTTCCACCATTTCCACGATAAGTTTGCTAATGATGAATTCATGAGTAGATGTCTTGTTTGCAGGTTTGGTTATAGCAGCAGAGAAGGAACCTTTCAAAATTATTAGTATGAGTTTCCACCCTCCATCAGTCACCTTCCATTCAAGTCACCCACGACCCTGTTTTGGAGACCATCATCATCCCATCGAGAGCAACCTTTTTGGCGCAAGACAAGCCTTTTGAGAGATCTGAGCTTGCACAAGGGGGTTGGTATTCCTCCATTTCCTTGTATCCACCTTTCCCTCACGTTTCCCTAGCCTTCCTTTCATCATTTCTGGCCTCCAAACCCTCTTGGCCTATTTCCTGCAACATTACAGGACTTCCTGTAGCAAAACTGGAATCTTGTAGTAGCTTCCTGTAATAGTGTTGAGAGCTCTCTCCTTCACTCCTCCACCTCACCCAAGCCTACAAAATCCATTAGTGGACCTCCAACTATGAATCCTTGGTTCAAGGACACCCTTAGGACACCCAAACTCCCTCTTCTTTTGCTGCAAAACAGAGTAATTTGAAGTGTGATCAGTTCATCATAAGATACATCATTAGCACAATAAATAGCATGAATTAGATAGAAGTTAGTTAGTCATTGATTCATCATGTGTGCAAATATAGATTAGTTCTTTTTTGCAAGACAATCAAGTAGTCTAGAGAATGATTGAAACTTAGTATAATTTCCTTTCTTTTACTTAGAATCAATGTTAGTCCTTATTCCTTGCAAAATTAGACATTAAATAGATAAATCAGTGCAAACTAGTGTAGCTTCTTTTATTGCTAATAGAGTAATGGTTATGATATGCTTTCAGTCATAGGTTGCAGTTAGAAGTGTGATAGACTTACTCTTTCAGAGTAGCCCTAGTTACTAGCACCTCATTATAGAACTAAGATGGGGATGACATGAGTAGAGCTCATCTATTGTGCATGTAGCACTTCACCTCCAAGTTTGTACGAACCTCGAGTTGATAACTAAAGTTGAGTAACCCTTGGGAGTTGCATCACTCTTGGTGCAATACCAAGGCTCACCACAGATCATCTGATCTCTCCAAGCGATGATGGTCACTTTAACAAATTTATGTCCATGGGCAAGGCCGACCAGAGATTTCTCAGCCATATCCACAACCTGAGACATTCAATGTCATTTCCATGACATAAGTTGTATGGGCCTGAGAAGGAGTCTCACTTCAAAACCCACAACTTCTTTTTCATGTTATTGATATTCCCTCTATTGCCCAAATCAAGTGGACAAGGACTTTCTCTATCCACATCCAGAGCCACTAGGTACGACTCATCTTTTGCTTGAGAAATCCCCTCCCGAGAACTAGGGCTATGTGGAGAAAAATTTCATGTGGGTTGTGGGTGCACAATATTTATAGGTTCATTCGATTAAGCCTCTAGAGCACCAAGGATACCCTCCCCAAAAGAACAAACTAGAAAGGATTACAATCCCCCATTGATAAATGAAAATGGGGCATCCATATAAAAAAAATTAACAACAAATGACTGAGAGAACCCAAACATCCTAGATTTTTTAGAGTTGGGACCAATGAAGGAAAACCTCCTATATACCCACCATGTGAAAGCATAAGAGCAATGTGTAGATTTACCTGAGATACCATCAAAGAAGAAAACGACATGAAAACAAGCAAAGACAAAGGAATTTCAACTAGTAAGTGGTACTCTGACCACGACAAACCACCTGAGAACGGAAAACCCCTCTCGATACTACTAAAATGGTTACGACCCCCTTCACCACAAGAATAAAAAATATGAGGCTTAGAAAATATGGAGCCTCAGTGTTGAGTCACTAAGTCGTAGTACAATTGGTCAAGGTCGGCCATGAACACCACATAAATGTTGCCAGATCATCACAAGCACCACACTATTGGTGAAAGAAAACACAAGGGTAAAAAAACCCTTCTCCAGTGTAACACCGAAGAAAAAGGATTATTCCAGTAGAAAAGTGACCTCTTAGAGACAAAAATTGACAAGAGGATGCGTGCCAGCAGTCCCCACAGGATAAAGAAACATCCCAACGTTCTAAATAGAAACCTTCTAAAGTATGAGATGCCAAAGTGCCCAAAAAATGACCCACCTTCGATGACCCACCATGGGAGATTCCTAGTAGTTCAATTAGGGTTCCTCCACTCCTCCATGGTTGAAGACCCGGGTCTCGGATAAGGGTTTCATTTAAGCACCTTACTTGTTTTCTCAACCCTTTCTTCTCTCATTCATTGCAGACAAGAAAAATAATCAAAATTAAGTCATTGCTAACAAAGAAAAAAACAATATTGATAGAGAGAAATCAATTATAATGATATTTGATCCATGAAGCCTCAGTGATTAGGGCACAATGCTCATCCACAATTCTTTCACTTCATTGAAATCCTTCCTATATTCCATTAGCATTGCTTAATTCAACAGATTGTGTAAAAGCCACATTTTATAATATTTTCACATAAAATTTCAGTTTTTTCACGTAAATTCCTTGGGCACAATGATACAATTAGTTTAATTAAATAGAGGTATCATTTACAAATATACATAAGCACAAATGATATTACATTTTGTGACAAGCTTATTATCACTTATGATCTCACTTTGAGTTTGATGTGATATTTATAAATATAAATTCATTCTCAAAATTCATAATATATAATGAGAATTGCTTTTAATTGAGATCTCAATTTTCCCATACATTTTATGTTGGATTGAACGAGCTTTGTCATTACATGTGAACATACACACAAGCACAACATAAGCACAAAGAATGTTAAAACGCTTGTGAATAGGACTCGATTTTTTGATAATTATTTTATAACATTGATGTTTAATATTTTTCCAGCCTTATAAATGACTACACCTTCTCATGATTCCATCACCAAAACCACCCCCAAATTGATGTTAAAATCCCTTTGTGATTCAACCTTAAGACCATAAAAAGTGATCAATGATGAAATCTTTAATCGCCCTTACTAGTTAACATACTATTTATCTCCTATATCATTCACACCACCCTCTTTCTTAAGAAAAAAAAGAAAAAGATAATTATAACCTCTTTCTTATATAATCTTATATGTTAATTTAATAATTCACTTTAATATTTTAATTGTTTATTTTAAAAAATTATCAATATTTATTTATATATAGCCTTTCTAATACTAATAATAATATCAATATTATAACTTACCAACTAAATTCTAATGTAAATTAGATCTTAATGTCATCTACTATTATAATGAATATTTCATTTTATTTTTCCATTTTTATAATTACAAATTATTGTTCATAGAAAAACACATAATAAATATATATAAAATAAAATGGATATACATATTAAAGAAAGAGTAAATTAAAAACATAAAAAAAACAATTCAATCAGATAATAAACCTAGTATACAACAAAGTTTTATGCGAAATTTTTAACAACAATTTTTTTCTTCAAACACAAGAATATAAACAAATTTATATAATAAAAATAATTACATAAATGAATAAAAAAATAAAAAAAAAATATAATAAAAATAATTAAACAAATGAATAAAATTTTAACTACGTGTTCAACCATCACTCTCCTTAGTACTCACAACTTTATTTTAATTTTAACTATTTTAACATAATGTTATGTTTTGAATATCTATTTTTTAAGAACAACACAATGTAATTTTAGGGTAAAATATTTTAACTATATCTTAAAAAGAATATAATGTTATGGTAGAATTTTGGTCAATATTCATGCTAGTTATTTTTGTAGATTACATTTGTCTTTTCTTTACCACCTCTCGCTTTCCTTCCGATTCCATGGGAACCAATGGGCATATCTTCCACTTGCTTTTTTGAGTGTCTTCATATATGAGGTGGAAAAATTAATTGGCTTCATATATGAGGTGGAAAATTAGAAAAAATCAATTAGAAACCAGCAGGTCATTTTCATGGCCATTGAGCAATATAAAATGTTAAGCGTGGGCAGAAGCATCCAACCATCACCAAATTTTTGAATGTTATTTTTGCGGCCTAGAGTGCCCGGAGTCCCCCCGATAGATTCCATACCATGCAAAGCACCCTACACGGGCAAGGAATCTAGATTTGTTTACTCCGAATAACCCTAAAGCACCTTGATTGAGCCCATATAAATTGATGAAGACAGATCAACTCAGTCGAAGGGGAGTGGGAGGATTTTCTATTTCTGAGGCGGAAGCAAGAGGAGGAGAGCTAAAAAAACAAATTCCTCTGCTGAATATCTAGCGTGGTTGGATTGAATTGCCTTTAAATGTTTCCAGTGTCGGCCAGTTGAGCACCTCTTACTAATTTTTGTTCATTGGTCGGCCCAGAATTTGGCGAAAGCACAATTGGGTGTGACTCAAACCATACAAAGATCAAACCCCGAGCTACCCCAACTCTATCGTACAGAGAGGCAAGATGCTTTGCATTTCAAAAGTATAGACGATTTTTCTCAAAAACCTTATTGATTTTTCCTCTTGAGACATGCAAATTTACGTTTCCTTGTAAAAACTCTGCTGTGCAGCAGCCCTCTTGGGAGACGCAGTGACAGATCCAACAGGAATCTCAGTGGTTTTCGAAGGAGGTTGATACCAATTTAATAGAATCCAATCAATTCAAATGTCTCGCTGCCTCCCGTTTCCACCACCGGGATATGAAAAGAAGGCCATTAATGGCGGCCTAGAGTATTTAACCGAGGTTTGTCTCTTACTCAATGGCTTGGCTGTGATGCTTTATTACATGATTCCTCCGACAATTACACTTCATTTATGCCTCTCTTTGAAGTTTTATTTGTCGAAGTCGTTGAACTGTTAAAAGTGCTGTTACAATGCCTCCAGAAACATATATATGGCCAGCTTCAATGGTTCTTATGTCATTCGGATTTACATATTACTTGCATTTTTCTGTTTTGATTATATTGCCGATTAGAAGGGTGATATTTGATAATGGAAGAGCATAGGGTTTTTTTTATGAGAGTGTCAGGGTCAGGATCAGGATCGGTTTCTCATCATGTCTTTGGCACTGCAGGGTCCATACTAGCTAGGTATTTTAGTTAATATGGGTCAGATAGGTTTTTCTGGTACAAGTGAGGGGGGTTTTGTTTGTGCATCCTTTGAGAGCGAGACGAAGAAACTTTGTCCTCAGACTATTATTGTTATTATTTTCCTAGTTGTTTCTACTATGGTTTTTTGATAGTGTCATGTCCATCTGCCTGTTTCTGTAACGCTGCTTGTTCAGCACATTTGATTCAAGAATGTTATTAAGTGCATCGACAGCGATACATCAACTGAAGGACACGGGTGTTCCCTCTCCTAAAGTGTGGAGACAAGCATGGATAGCCAACTCCGAACTGAAAGTTGTTCGTTCCCTCGAATGGACTGGATTAGTAGTCTGATGAAAGGTTGCTTCACACTATCTTCTTTGTAAGAAATAAATCCCGTCAGTCTCATTGCACACGATCCATTGGATTGCCCATTTATCCCGAAAAGGACCCCCTTTTGATGAAGCGGGCAACGATTGTATTTCACAGTTACAAATATACTTATGTGTCAGTCGGTCACTAATGACCATTTGTGCCTGGACTTTGTTTCTCATTATGTCTTTGGCACTGCAGGGTCCATGCTAGCTAGGTATTTTAGTTAATATGGGCCAGATAGGTTTTTCTGGTACAAGTGAGGGGGGGTTTTGTTTGTGCATCCTTTGAGAGTGAGAGGAAGAAAGTATGTCCTCGGAGTATTATTGTTATTATTTTCTTAGTTGTTTCTACTATGTTTTTTTGATAGTGTCATGTCCATCTGCCTGCTTCTGTAACCCTGCTTGTTCAGCACATTTGAATGTTATTAAGTGCATCGACAGCGATACATCAACTGAAGGACACGGGTGTGCCCTCTCCTAAAGTGTGGAAACAAGCATGGATAGCCAACTCCGAACTGAAAGTTGTTCATTCCCTCGAATGGACTGGATTAGTAGTCTGATGAAAGGTTGCTTCACACTATCTTCTTTGAAAGAAATAAATCCCGTCAGTCTCATTGCACACGATCCATTGGATTGTCCATTCATCCTGAAAAGGACCCCCTTTTGATGAAGGCGGGCAACGATTGTATTTCATAGTTACAAATATACTTGTGTCAGTCGGTCACCAATGATCATTTGTCCCTGGGCTTTGTTTCTCTCAAGTTTCATTGATATTTCTATCCAAATAAACTAGTTGAAGTCCACTAAATCTTTGCTTGCGTATTAAAAGTGTGTGGCTTAAAGGAACGCTTTGGTAACGGGCAAGGATATTAAAGTTTAATCCAATATTTTTTGTATCTGTAGAACCTCCTACTCTTGGCATTTCTAGCATTTGGACCAACTGAAGAGGAATGACGATGTCTTTGATGATAGGGTGATCCATTAGAAATTCATTTAGGAATTGGCTTCCAGAGATCTTACTTTTTGTCCCATTGGTGTATGAATGTCTGTTTGATAATTCTGACATTCGTCTATGAATGAATTGGCTTCTAATCGGATGATTGCCTTCCGGGAACTTTTCGGCCATATGCCTTACTCTGCAGGAAATACGTTTTATGATGTATTAGTAATTTGAATCCCATGCTTGTTGCCCAGCAGAGGTTACTGATATTTCCATCTCGAGCCATATCTTAATGCCTCAAGGAATGCCTGCCCGGGAATGCAAATGGTAAATCCAAAGCGAATTTCTTTTTGATATAGATTTACTACTAGAAAATTTAATTTATTTTGTTGTAGGGTCTATGAACTATTAGTAATTTTGAATCCCATTCGTATTGCCCAACATAGCTTACTGTTACTTCCATCTCGAACCATATCTCAATGCCTCAAGGAATGCCTGCCCAGGAATGCAAGTGGTAAATTCAAAGCAACCTTTTTCTTATTATGGCTTTACTATTAGAAAATTTTATGAATTTTGTTGTGGGGTTTTTAGAGGATTTGATGCATAAGTTCGTATTCAACAAGCTTCTGGTTATTTTTGGAAATTGTTAGGTAAATTCTTTAGGCATTTTAGAATAATATTTTGGCAAATGTTAGGATTTTTACTATTTTCTACTAGTTGATTTTGAAAATTATGGTACATTCATTAGATAGTGTCCATATATTTTCAGAAGAAAGCTAATCTATTAGTTTTTAGTATTGACACGGTACGTATGGAATGAAAGGCAGCCAGAGAGTTTTACATGTTCTGAACAAATGGCGGATAACTGGATAGGTTTACATTGCATCAAATTCGTTCAAGAGCAGCACTAATAGTGCGGTTGAGAAACTACATTAAATTATTTTGAAGTCAGAAAGATTTCGCAGTCTGCTAGGAGGCCACTTCTCTTTTTCTTCCAAACATTTAGATTATGCAGTAGCTTTCACTGACGCTATTGTGAAACGCTAATTTGCTTGTGTGCTCTAAGAATTTCTCGTTATTGGCTTTGCTGCCCTTATTTGCTTACAGGTCACAAATGACTTGTCTCTCCAGTTTATACAGCTTTTCTGTTCTCTTAAGAGCCTCATCTCAGAACTTGATGAGAATAACTTGTTCCATAGATTCCTTATGATATTTGTACAGTATATATTTCCATGGTCCATTCCAACTCTTCTTTTGGCCATTATCCCATGTTAAGATTTTATTAGCCAAACCTAACTGGGGAAGATTTTAGTTTTTAAAGGGCTCTCCAACTTCCAGGCCATCTTCCACCACTAGGTTGCTTCTCCTCCTTGAGATTCTTCCATTCTGGTTGAATAACCAATTTTATTTATATACTCCCTCGGGCCTTGATTTTTTAACCATATAATTATTTTTTCTTGCTTTAATAACTTTATGGTACCGTGAGTCAACAAAGTTGCATATTGAGACCATTTCACTGCTTTTTCTCGTAAATTCAATACTTCTACTGTTTTACAGTTTTTGGACCAACCATTTCTTTCAACAGGATTTGCTGGATCCTTTTTAGAGAGAAGATCCCCACGGAGTTCAGAACATTTAGAAGTGCTTCTGACCAAGGAGATTTACCGGGCGAAGGGCGAGAGCGGGGCGGCATGACGCCATTTTTAAAAGTTTCCGGTCCGGGCGCGTTTCGGGGCGTTTTTTATATATATATATATATATATATATATATATTATATTTTTTATATTTTGATGCATATATATCAACAAAAACATGTAGAATGATGAATTAGACATAAAAAACATAAAAACATAGATTGAATCATATAACATCAATCATCTAGAAGTTATAATCTTCATCAACCCAACCACGCCCACGAGTTGGAAGCAGACAACATATTGACTCTTGAGTCTCGCAAATCATCAATCTGAAGGTTTCAAACTTTCAAAATTCAATATATAACATTTATCATCATTGATATATAACATTTATCATCATTGATTTCAAATTTCAATATCTAACATTTATCATCATTGATTCATTGATTTCAAAATTCAATATACATTTATCATCATTGATATATATATTATAACATTTATCATCATTGATATATATATTATAACATTTATCATCATTGATTCATTGATTTCAAAATTCAATATACATTTATCATCATTGATATATAACATTTATCATCATTGATTCATTGATTTCAAAATTCAATATATAACATTTATCGTCATTGATATTATATAACATTTATCATCATTGATTCATTGATCACCATATAACTTTCATGAAGCATCATATTCATAATTCATAATGACTTGTAAACAATAAACTTATAAATGCCAACTTCATTAAAAATTTAAATATATGAAATCAGTAGCAAGTCAAGTTTCAACTGTTCAACTGTCAACAACAAATAGAAAATAGTAAACAACAAATATATTTTATCTGGCTAGCCCCTTGCCACGCCCACGAGAAATGTCTAATTTCTGTGAGCCACGAGGAACTGTTGGTCTTCTAGTACTCTCAGGAGTACCATGACCACGACCCGAAGGTGGAGGCTGGATCTGCAAAGGAACAATAGTGTGATATCGAGGAGTGGCACTGGCACTGGCACCCGCACTGCTACCAGTAGATGGTGGGACTGGCCCTGTGTGTGGCGGTGCTGCTGATGCTTCATCATCATCCCTATAAAGTTCTGCTTCCAATTCTTCTAGATGTAACGTGCTGTCCTCCAAATTATCATCTTCTGGGTTGTTGTCCCAGACTCTGTATGATTGATCCTCATTTTCCCGATCACAGTAATGGCTGAGCAACCTCAAGTTATAATGCACATAAACCAAGCTTTCAGCTCGGTTTTCATTCAGCCTGTTTCTTCTCACATTGTGTATAAAGTTGTAGGTGCTCCAACACCTCTCTGCAGAAGAAGTGTTCACAACCTGTGAGAGAAATTTTTTAGCCAACTTTGGCAAAAGTCCCATGCCACCATATGCTTCCCACCATGTGAGAGCATCAAATCTGTCCCTGTCTTCCATTGCATGGAAAGAACCAAAGTTAGCAGTGCAACTGAAGTATTTGCCTAATTCAAGGCGCGATCTAGCACACTCTTCCCTGTCAGGTACCAATTTGTCCAATGCCTTCATGTACCCTTCTTGTACCTCTGGATCTGTGTGAGGTTTCACCCTAACCCCACCTCCAGGTGCGGGTTGGCCCAACCAAGATGGAGAGTAATATTTTGGCGTAAGGATATATGCCAAAGCATGCAGTGGAACATTGAGTTTATTCCATCGTGCACACACACAGTCATGAATCATAGCATACAAAATGGGATCATTATCCTTAACAATATCTTTTATTTGCCCCAACATGCTATCCATCTGCTCATAAACCTCTCCAATCACTGGTTTATCAGTATCTGCCAAGCGAATCATGTTATAAATGGGCTTGGTAAAACTCACAATTTCCCTCATACGTGCCCAAAACTGAGGGTCAAGGGCGGTCTCCTCCACATGTTCAAAACTTTGCCTGTCAACCATTGTTGCCGCCCTGTCCTTTAATAGCTGCCAGTGTGGGCTTGATACCATTGCAGCCAATGACTCTCTTACCTTCAAAAGGCGCCTGAAGGTGAGGTAATAGCTAGCAAATCTAGTTTTTGCTATTTTCAACAACTCCAATTTGGAGTGAGTACGAAAAAGCCCATGGGTATTGCTATGATTTGTAATAAATTTGATCATTTTTTTACCTCTCTTGTACAAATCACCAAGCCATTTGAATTGAGGTTGTTTGTTTTTTATGATATCATGCATCAAAAGGTTCATTGTGTGAACCAAACACCCAGACCAAAAAATGTTGGGGTATTTATCCTCAACAATTGCTCTTGCTGCCTTACAGTTAGCAGCATTATCAGTGATGACCTGTATGACATTGTATGGCCCAGTCTTTTCAATTATATCAAGTAATGGTTCTGCAATGTTAATGTCGGTTTTGAATTTATCTGAATAATCATAAGCTGCCAGGAAAACTGCACCACTAACCGACACAGCCAAAACATTTATCAATGGTTTTCCTTTTACATTGGTCCATCCATCAGAGACAATGGACAACCCATGCTCATTCCACGAACTTGTCATTCTAACCAAAGAATTGTTTATTTGAGCTCTTTCATGATCAAGACCCACGGTTATGGCCTTGTCATACCCAGGGCTTTTGTATCCTTTGGGGGCATCATTAATGGCAGAAACCATTTCATGCCAATAAGGTGAGCGAAGAACATTGAATGGCACCCCACATGCATATAGAAACCGATAAACTTTTGAATCCACATCATTCCTACACCCTTCGTCTAGGAAATCGGATATGGTTCTACGCCTTAATCCAGTGCCACTGCTTCCGAAACCACTGGCATGGGTGGAAGTTGAATGTGTTGGGCCTGAATCAGCGATACCCTTAGATCGTTTAGATGATCTCTGTATGGCAACCCCCTCTTCCTTTCTATATATCTCTCTTTGTGGTGCTGGCACATAAGTACAAACTTTGATTCCAAAATTTTTAGTTCCATCTCCTGGCATTATCCCACAAAGGTGCCTTCTCAGACGGGTGTATGAACCATGGTATTGTTTATTGCAATGGGGGCAAATAAATTTAGTGGTTCCACCAGCTTTCCCTCCTTCTTGTTTTTGAACATATTTCCACAAAGGATATTGGTCTTGTTTAGTTGGGGATTCTAGGTTCTCAGGGTCTCCACTCCCCACTTCCTCCTCAGCATAATCCTCCTCTTCAGGATTTTCTTCAAATCCACCATAACCCTCCTCTTCTCTGATTTGTCTCTTTCTTCTAGCACTCTCCAACACCATTATCACAAAGAAAGGAACCAACATGAGGAAAATTCCTAGCCATATAGCCATGATGGAAACAAGTTTCAAGTTTCTAGAATCTAGCTTGCAAAACAAATAGAAAAATGCCAAATGGGAATAGGAAATGCAACATAGGAAAAAAACAACTCATTTTAAAAGTTTTAAATCCAATAAAATGCAACATTCAAGCAAAATTCAAGTTTTCATTTTCAAACAATTTAACAATCTACAAATTCATCTTAGAAAATACAAAATTGGATTAGAAGGCCTACCTCTTTCTTGCAATTCTCCTGTCAGCCTTGCTCCTTGCTCTCCTGTCAGCTTTGCTCCTTGCTCTCCTGATTGCTGTCAACCAAACCTTGCGCTCTCGGCTCTCCTTCTCGCTCAATCTCAATTCTCAACTAACAAACAATAACTGACAATGAAACCCCCCCCCTTTTTATAAAAATCGAAATTTTTTCATAAAAAAAATTCCGCGCGGCGGAGAGCGTTTTTCCTGCCAGGGAGCGTTCGGGAGCGAACGCTCCCCGAACGCTTCCCGCGTTTAAAAAACGCTCCCGAAGCGTTTTTTTAACGTCGGAAGCATTTCGGGAGCGTTCGCTTCCGAACGCTCCCTGAAACGCTCCCGAAAAAACAGGGAGCGTTTTTTCAGGTCGGAAACGCGCTCCCGAAAAACGCTCCCGACAGGAAGCGTTTTCGGAAGCGCGTTTCCTAGCGTTTCCGAAACGCTCCCTCACGGAGCGAGTTTCCGGAGCGGGAGCGAAGGGGGTACGAAGCTTCCCCGCAACCCTGCTTCTGACAATGCAAAATTTTCTTTATAGCCAATCCAAGGATCTTCCCCATGCTGTTCATTTTCCTCTTGCAGGGAATTGCCCTAACCAAAGCTTAGTAGACAATTGAAGCACTTTAAATACTTTTCCTTTCCATCTAAACCATTTTTTCCATTGACTTCCCTTTTGGACACTCTAATTTCTATCACTTTTCAACATGGCCCTTCATTATAAATTAACCTTAAGTTTTTTTGTAACCATTGGTGACATATTAAATGCATATAGATTCTGCAACCTCCATCCACCTGTTTCATTTGAATTTTGGAGTTGACACTTTTGTTCATTTAACCAGGGGAATTCCTTCCTTTTACCTTTTCCCTGTCCATAGAATCCTGGAACAGTTTTTTCTAATATTCCCAATAATGCCTTTGGGAATGTGTGCAATAGATACCCAACACAGAGAATACTTTCTAAGTTTCTAGTACCAACGTACCACCAGGTGACCTCTATCTGTTGCACCATATAGAGGTTCTAGCTTCAACTTTGTCAAACAGGCAGAGCCAATTTGTAATCATTTGGTTTACAGTAGTATTTTATTCCATGGTCAAGATGGGAGTCAGTGATAAGGAGCAAAGAGTTTTTAACTTTTCCTCTGCCTTATTGAACATTCATTGTGTTGACCTCATACTTTGTTGCTTGGCAATATATATCCATATTACATAATCTCCTTTATGCTTCCTAATTTTCCAATGGAACCTTGATTGAAAATCATAATGTCATCTAATGAGGAAATGTGAAATGACCTCATTACATCCTTTATCAGCATACTTAACCCTTCAATAACTATAAGAAATAGGAAAGAGGGCAAGAGACATCCTTGTCATAGGCCTGTTGAGGCATTAAAAATACTTAACCCTTCAACAACTATAAGAAATAGTAAAGGGGACAAGAGACATCCTTATCATAGGACTGTCGAGGCATTAAAAAGTCCTGAAGCAATTTATTTATCAGAACAACAAAGGATGCTGAGGACAGGCATCCTATTATCCAACAGATACACTGCATAGCCATGTTTGATAATTTGTCTTGTTCCCAAACAAGTGCCACTTTTGAATGAAGAGGACCAGCAAAGAAAGTACTGTACTTGGTAGCAGTGTATGTCCATAAAGCTTTGGCAACATTACAGTTTCACATAATTTGGTAACTGTTTGTGGCAGATCACGTACCATCCATTTCATAGAATTAAAAACCGGAACCGGTGACTGGACCGGTGGACCTAATGAACCAGGTTTCTGGCTGGAACAACTGGTATTGGTCAGCTCTAAATGAACCGGTTTTAAAAAAAATACATTAAATAATTAATTTTTAATTAAAAAAATTTATTTTTAAGATTTGCAACCATGATTCCAAGCCAATAGAGACAAAATATGCAAAGTTTGCTCATTTATATACCATGTAAAGGTGAATTATAAAAATGGCATCGAGTGCAATACATATCATTGAAAAAATACATAAGCAATGAGGCTCCAAATGGTCCATAAAGTTCAAAAACAATGCTACAAGCTATGAGGCCATTGGCCTAGTACGAGACTACAAGTCTAGAGTCTAGACTCTACAGTGTACACATGATCAATCATCATCTTCATCACCACTACTAGACATAGGATCAACATTGGCAGTTGCATAGACATCATCTGGATCAGATTTTGAGGAAGACTCAGCCTCACCTGCAACCTCAATATCACTGCCACCAATAACAATAGAAGTGGACCTAATGGAAGCACGAGTTACTCGAGTTACATGACTAGTGACTTCCATTGGTTGTTTACCTTTCCTTGATGCAGCTACCAATCCCGGGTCTGATGGTGCCACCAAATTTGCTTCATCCCCCGCTAATGCTGCATCAATATCAAAATCAACCTCAAACACTGGATCTTCAGTCTGCTCCACCCATTTTGATGTTGGATCAATATTGTCCAACACAATGGGATCTAGATCAGGTGTTTTGTTCATCATTTGGTTTTGCCTCAAGCGAAGGTTGTATTGCACGAACAAAAGATCATTTAACCGTTTTCTGTTCCAAACAATTTCTCTTCTTTGTGTGTATGCGCTAAAAAACAAACCAATTGTGCTCACAACCTAAAGCGCTGCAAGTTTGGCTGAGGACTCTAATTGCAAACTTTTGCAATTGAGGACATTGGCTGCCAAATGACTCCCACCAATGTGCTACAAATAAAAAGACATTAATTAGTAACATAGTTCATTTCATTACTTATTTACAAACAATTTAACTTGAAAAGAAAAAGAAATTGGAATTGCTTACTTGGTTGATCCACATCTCTTGCCATTTTGCCAAGTTTTTTCCAAAGGTACCAGTTGCCATACTTAAAAGAGTAAGTTGTTTATGTATTTCCAATTGGTCTGCATGGATCTGACCTCCCCATCTCGCAGATCTCCTAGTCGATATTTATAATGATACTTTGGGTTCAAAAAATACCCAATTGCATGTATAGGACGATGGAGTTGATTGTTTCATATGTTATCAATGATTTGCCATATACAACAATATTTAGCTAACCTGTCCCATCCACCATGCACCTTATCAAGGGGCTCAGTAATTTTTACAAGCTCTGAAGAGTTTCTTTTTTGTGTCTTTGCCATCTTGTCTACGAGACCATCGAGATTGAGTCCAATCATCAGAAGAAAACATTTTCTGCAGGTTTTCTTGTTGAGAATTAAGACATTGCAACGTGAGGAAGTGAGTTGCAAATCTCGCAATTGTAGGCCTAACAAGCTCTTTGCCCCTAGTGTTTTTCCTCATTAGGCTCAATACCCATGAGTGGTTGTAAATGTATTTTGTAATGCTCTTGGCATGCTTTACAATGTTTTTTACCCACTCCACTTTGCCTATGCCCTCAAGCATGAGGTCTATGCAATGTGCAACACATGGATCCCAAAGTATGATCCTATATTTGGACTCAAGCATCTTTCCAACAAGAACATAGTTTGAGGCGTTATTTGTGATGACTTGCACAACAATCTACTGCCCCACTTCCTGAATTATCTCATCCAAAAGGTCAAATAGAAGGGTTGCATCCTTCACCTTATCAGATGCATCAACTGATCTCAAAAACATTGTTCCTTGAGGGCAAGAAACAAGGAAATTAATCATAGTGCGGTTCTTTCAATCAGTCCATCCATTTGACATGATGGAACAACCTATTTTGATCCATGACTCTCTATACTTAGCCAAATACTCATCAATGGAAGAAATCTCTTTTTGCAAAAGAGATCTCCCCAAGTCATGCACACTAGGGCCTTTGAAGCCCTTTCTTGCAACTATAACAGAGTCCCACATAGCTTGGTAATAAGGTGAGCGGGCAACATTAAATGGGATATTTGCATCATACCACCATCTAGCAATGTACTGATAAGAAGTTTCTTTGCATTGTTTTTTCTAATGTTGATCCAAAGTGGGTTGATGACTTGGCTGGGAGGAAGTGGCTGTGGGATTAGCAGTGGATGAGAAATAACTCTGGATGTTGGGTCTCTTTGTTGGTTTTGGTTTTTGGCCAAGAGGAGGAACATAGTGAAAGGGGTCATTGGTGGAAGGGATAGAAGTGGAGTCTTGAATCTCATAATCATCATACCCACTCTCTTTCATGGCTTCTGTTAATTCCCTCTTCCTTGCAATTTCATCTGGGATGGCCTTCTCCCTAGCCTTAGTCTTCTCAAACTTTTCGAGCTTGGCAAGGTGTTCTACCCTAACAGGACCTATCACTTCATTAGGTGCATCACATGGTTTTAATTGGCCTCTTATCCTAGCCAAGTGTTCTTTCAATATAAGAATACCGCCGAATACCGCCACCTCCAATAGATTTTTCACAAAATTTGCATATCATTTTTCCATAAACCACATCACAATGGGCCCATGCACTGTCCTTGGCTTTTGGAGCCATCTTGACTTGAAATAATTAAAATTTGCAAAGAAATCTGCCATTTAAAAAAAAATTGCAGCTAAGATAAATGGAAAACCAAGGCTAACTTTAGGAAAAAAAAATGCACATTGAAGCATACAAAATTTGATAACATAGGACTAGGGATTTGATAGCAATAGCATAGCTGAACACATAGAAAAAATTATTAATACATGGACAACAGTGAAATGAGGGATTTTTCAAGTGAAAATCCTTACCTAGAAATGCAAACTAGCTTCCTTAGCCTCCTCTTGAAGATGCCAATTCTACTGATAGTTCCAAACTATCTCCAAAATAGCTCCAACTCCAACTCCAAGCCTCCAAGATCACTGCTCCAGCAAAAGCAAAAACTCAACACTCCCCAAGCTCTCAATCAAACTCACAAAAGCTCCAAATGAGATGTGCGAGAACAATGAGAGGCTGCCCTTGCTTATAAAGGATTGGGGAGGGTGTTTTTGGAGGGAAACAACCCTCCTCTTCCCTCCAAAACAACCCTAAACAACAAAAAAATGTGTGCGTGGCTCCCAGCTGTAGCCTGGCAGCTAACTGGTTGGTTTCGTCCTTAACCGGCCAGTTAGCACCGATTTGACCGGAAAAAGTGGTGAAGAGGGATTTTTGACCGGTTTAGCTAGGCTGGCCTCTTGACCAGTCAGTTTGACCGGTTACCAGTTCAACTCGGTCGGTTTTGAACACTATGATCCATTTATAAGGCTACTGTGGTGTAGTAGATCCTTAACCACTATACTGATATGAAGAACCAATGATCTGAGTAGTCTTGATTTATAATAAGAGTAGGGCTTCTGCATGTCTTGACACCTCCTAAGCCATCTTGATTGTTCATTAGTAATTGTCTGCTTCTTATTAAAGTGATTTCAATTTGCAATGAGATAATTTGGCACAATCATAGAAAATAAGTCTTTTAGTTATGTAATTCCTTAAATGGGTTCTATGCTAATTCACGTCATTTGTGTTCGTGTTTGAATTTGACAACCTTGAAATTCAAAAAAAAATTGACAATGAAAAAATAAGCACAGTTGTGGATTTGAAATGTTGATAAACAATTTTCATGAAATGCGATGGATCCAGAAAGTAATTTGCAAGAACAAAAAATGAAATAGTTATATATTATTATATATAACTATATAGTGATGAATAAATAAATTATATAAATTTAAATTATGATTATATGTAAGGGGATATATATATATATATATTATTAGGGTGATAAATAAATAAGTTATATTAATTTAAACTACTACTCGTAAAAACCTTTCAAGTTATTTAAATGATTATTTTACCTACATTTACGGCTTTGATTTCAACTACAGATAATGAAGGCTTCAAGAAGCCACATGTTTATTTAGAAAAAATAGGATTAAACCCTAGCTGAACCTGTTTGAAATTATTTTCATGTTAGTGATTGTGTTCAATTTTTGGAATTTTGTCAGTGAACTTAAATTTTTTCAGGTTAGTGATTGTGTTCAATTTGAATTTTGCCAGTGAATTTAAATAATGAATTTTTCAATTGGATTAAAGTTTTAAACCCTTGCTGAAACTGTTAAGGTTATCATTTGTGTTCAATTTGAATTTTGCTGACAAATTTAAACGGATAAATTAGATTTGGTTTTAGGTTTGGCAATTTTGAATATCAACATTGAAATTCGCCGAACATGGTGAATGCTGAAGCTATAACATGTATTTTAGATTTGTCATTAGTTTTATTCATCCTCTCTGCTGCAAACGATTATTATGTAATGGCAAACTATGTTCAAATGAATAGACATGTTTTACTTCTACATTTTGATCATCCCAATATGGGTACATTGGCTAACAATGTGATTCACTATTTACCAAGTAGTGTAAGAGTTAGTGGCTTTTGAGTTACAATCTTCCTTTTGGTTAGCAAATGCCCTTTGCTATTGAAGTGGATCTACCTTTGGCACAAATGCCATGTTCAAAGGGTGGAAGGGTACCTCTTCCACCAAAACTGCCAAGGAGTTGCATTTGGTCTTGTTTGTTGAGATACACTACATTTGTGGGCCTACAAGGACATGCGATGTAACATAGTTGTTGCATTAATGAGGTAACATATATGTCCTGGAGGGTTTTTGAACCCTGGTTTCAGTGATTTGACCATTTGAATGCAGCCCACTTTACATCTTTTGAGTTGATATAAATGCAAAAGCACCACACTTCAGCATGGAAGACAATGAAAAGGATTCTCCAAGCATTAGGAAAAAATATGGATCAAAATGCATGAGTAAAGAGACTTTCAGTGCTCTATGTATAAATCCAAGAACATGTTATGAACAACTCTTTTTTGCTATGTTACATTGCCTTTGGGGACTGGGGACGACAGGGACAAGGGACGAGTTTTCGGTGCGACTAAAGCACGCCCCAAAATTTTCTAGGGGATAAATCATAAATAATAAAATACATTGTTGCAATAAAATTATAAACATTGAATTAGCTAAGAAATGTTAAACTCAACAATGGTGAACACGGTAAATACACAAGACATATGAGAAAGATAAAACCTTTGATGCACTATTACTCACAATGATACATATTTATCATACATGGAGTGACTCTTGGATTCCATATTCCAGGGTCTCTTGGACTTCCTATGTATGTTCGTCTTCTACACCTACCCATAGAGGATTAGGTGTCCAACATTCCCCCCCTTAATCCAAAGGGGTATGTGTGAGTCCAAGAAGAGAGTTGTAATCTGAATCTACAAAGTATGCATGGCAGCACTTAGGCTGAATGAACTCTTTGAAATGTTGGCATAAAGAGGTGGTTTAAGGATGACCATCAACACTTGAACACTTAGTGCAGTTCTCGGAACTCTTCCAAATCTGGCAAGAAGCTGAGGTCTTCTGCTAGAGGAAGTGTCCCTCACATTTGAAGAGGGAGACCTTCAACCTAGAAGAAGGGAGGTCTACAACTTGCGATGGTTTAAGGATGACCACCAACTTTAGAATGCTTGATGCATTTCCTGAAACTCATCCAAAACTAGCAAGAAGCTGAAGTCTTCTGCTAGAGGAAGTGCTTTGAATTCTTTGAAGAGGAAGAATATCAACCTCGCATAGATGGTTTAATGCTGTCCACCAATCGTACGAATGCTCATGGGCATTCGTGTCTCTGGCTACAACTCTGAATATGGAACGAGAGATTGTGGCTCAGGCTCGCTTGAAGTGTTGTGTCTTTGGCTACAACTCTGAATCTGGAATGAGAGATTGTGGCTTAGGCTCGCTTGAAGTGTTGTGTCTCTGGCTACAACTCTGAATCTAGAATGACCAGTTGTGGCTCTGGCTCGGGCTCGCTTGATGTGGCTTCGAAGCTTGTAGATGACCACCATTTTCCCTCCTGTCATGTACAAGGTGAGATGATGGCGAAAACTCAACTGCAAGATTGTTCAATATTCTAGAACAAATTCTGACATATGACTTAAACATCTTCTTGGCTGTTGATGCCCATTGCCAAGAAGCGATCCATCCAAGATGGATCTTTGTTCTTGCAGGAGGCTTGTTTCTGAAGCATCTTTGTGAAGAATGGGTGTTCTGACCACAGTGCTTGCATGGGTGAAGATCAAAACAATGATCTTTCGTATGGCCAACTCAATCACAATGTTGGCATTTTAAAATCTGTTGTTGCTGGTGTGGAAGAGGAGTAAGATCCGGAACAGCTGAATGTGAACTGTCATGAAGAAATTTGGCACTCTGAAATTGAATGGGCTTGGAGTAGTCTAGAATATGAAAGGACAACTCCTTGTCATATCTAAGACCAGTTTTGTGCTTGTTGTGGACAAGCTCTTCCCATGGTCTGATGATGGGCTTGGGAAGTGCAAGTTGAATTTCTGCATCTGCATGCAAATCTGCTCTTAAAATAGGCACATGATGGGAGTCAACCTCAATGTTACTGATTTGACTACTTGCTGGCTGCTGATGGGTGCCATGATGTTTATGCTGCTGTAGCTCATCTCTCTGTAACTGTGATTCAAGTTGCAGAAACTCTATATTTTCATGTGCATTTTGCAAACAGGTTCCAATATCCAAGAGAGTTTCCATACTGATTTGGACTGTGTTATTAGTAGTAGATTTTATCAGAGTTTTTAAAAACTCTAATATTCCATTAAGTCTATCCATTTTTCTCCAGGTCAAGTAAATGAAATATGTTTGAACCAACTCCTAGCTCTTCAACTGTGTTAGCAAGTTCATATGCTCCAAGAGGCCCACTAGTCAAAGAAATTCCAATGTATAATATCGACTACTAATTTCAAAACTAAATACAAGAGGTGCTACAGGAAAAGCTTTGAATATTAGTGGGTGATGTCTCTAAAATAGCAATGGAACTAATGACCTTCTCAAAAGTTTGGTTTAAAAAAATGCAAGATTTTATACCAAATTTTGTTCAACTAAACAGAAAATCTTTTGTTGTTGCTATAATGAATCTATCAGAATTGCATACAAGAGGGATCAAATCTCTGTATTATTCTGTTGTAAATATGGAAATGCAGAAAGCATCTCTGTTTTTTTTGCGTGGAACGAATTGGGGAATCTAATCGGTATTTGTAAATTTATGTAGATGTTCTATGCTTGATGCAACTTTACTTTTCACTACGGGAATCACAAACAATCAAGTAAAATGATGATAGAACATACCAATGGATCTATAGAAGACAAACTAGAAACAAAAAAATGGTGTGGTGCATTACGGCGGTCAACAGGATGCCTCAACCAACAATGTCTCCTTGGTCAGCCAACCCAGCATGTGTCACAACAGCCTTCAAAACAGCCACACGGTCAACTCAAAGTCAACCCCAGAAAAGTCAATGTTGCCTAGAAAAGTCAATGCAGAACATCAACACGAAAGTCAACGCAACTCGGTCTTTGGTCAACCTTTTGACGTCGGTTCTTGTGCCAATATGTACGGCCTTCCAGAATTGAAGTCTCCACCAAAATTCAACCTCTTTGGACCATGTGTTGACCAAAGTCAATGCTGGTCAAACTTGCATGGAAACCCTAGCTGCAGCAGTTTTCCTCTTCATCCTTCTTTCCCACGTGTGAACTGAAATTGCTTCCAGAAGCTCAAACCAATCAGAAGAGGAGAGATGATGAGTGAGGATGAGATGATCAGAAATGTCCTCCAACGTTGACTCTATTTATATCAATCACTGAGGTGCGTGACATATTTGCTGGGGGTGTAAAACCTTAAGGTCGACTTGCACATATTTTGAAAGTATTAAAAATAAATTCAAAATAAATGTTCTGCTCATCGGATCAAGGTGATCTTTAGATCGATCTTGCACCTGTTTGAAAGAGGAACCCAGTAAAAATATTGGTGTCTTCATCTGAGCATCACAACATGGAGTTTGGACCTAGTTATCCAATTTTAACACTCCCTCTCAACTAGGGAGAACTCCATCCACCAGTGCAATCAAACATCGTGCGTCATCTCGCCGTAACTTGCTTTGCTAGCCTCTTTATTTCAGAACAGAAGTGGGTCAGTCACAAAGACATCATTCCTCGGCTGACAAATTCAGCCCAAAGGTCTGAAACCTCTATCGGACTCACAAAGAGTCTCATACTAGCCCAAAGTTGGTTTACCTAACTCGAAGTTAGTTGGAGGTCCGAAAGTTGGTTGGATCGTGCCATCCTAGATAGAGAGTATGACAATCTCTGATGCGTCCATCAGTCTTTGCTACTAGTCTCTAGCTTTTCGCACCTCATTGGCCAAATGAGAGGTACTTCCCATGAGCCTCGAACTCAGTGGGTAGGATTCTTACGGGGCATAGATAATGAGAGGTGAACCAACTCAATAATCACAACGGTGGGGCCCAAGCACACCAACAAGGTTTGGCAAGCCTAGCCTTGTGGTTGCTTATAGCTCCGAGTATCCCTAAAGCCCCCCAGAGCTCCCATAGCTCATCGTCCAACAAGACCCACATCATAGGGTCGTTCCATAATACCAAGACTCTTACGGAAGGTTAGGAACTTGACCTTCCCTAAGGGCTTTGTGAGAATATCCCGCAACTTGCTCATCAGTTCCTATATGATCGAGCCTTACGGTGCCTCGCTGTACCATATCTCAGATAAAGTGGTACCTGATATCAATATGCTTGGATCGATCACGGAACACTAGATTCTCGGACAAGCGAGTCCCACTCTGGTTATCATAGAGTATCACGGTGGTATCTAGCACATGTCTGAACAACTCACTAAAGAGCTTTCATAACCAAATTGCTTCACAACAAGCCATACTTGCTGCAATGTATTCGGCCTCTGCGGTGCTCAAAGCCACCAATTTCTGCTTCCTGCTCATCCATGAGATCGAAGCAGAACCAAGATTGAAGCAGCATCCCGATGTGCTCTTACGATCCACCACACTGCCAACCCAATCAACATCAGTATATCTAAGGAGTGTCATGCTCCCGGTAGTGTATCTGAGCCCATGGTTTATTGTGCCTCGAAGATATCTCAAAAGATTCTTGGCACCAACCTAGTGAGAGTGATGAGGCTCAACCATCTGTTGACTCAAAGTGTTCACTGCAAAACATATATGTGGACGGGTGTTCACTAAGAACATCAGGGCCCCTACGAGTTGACGATACTCAGTAGGATTAGACAATACGGGCCCAGTAGCACTGCCACTGAACTTCTTGAAGTTGAGCTCTATTGGTGTCGACACAAACTTGCACTCCACCATACCAAATCTTTCCAAAAGCTTCACAATGTATTTTCCTTGAGAAAGGAAAATCTTGCCAGGTCTCTGCCAGACCTCCAGGCCTAGGAAATAGTGCATCAGTCCTAGGTCCTTCATCTCGAACTCAGCAACGAGCTCCCTCTTGCACTGATGAATGAGAGGGTTAGCACCTGTCAGGAAGAGGTCATCCACATACAACACCAGAATGAGAGGCTTCCCTTTGACAACCTTGAAGTAAAGGTTTGGATCAGCGTTACTTCGAGTGAAGCCCAGCTTCATTAAGTAGCTATCTATCCTCTCATACCAAGCTCTGAGTGCTTGCTTCAGCCCATAGAAGGCTTTCTTCAATCTGCAGACATGGGTGTCCCGATCTTGGACTTCAAACCCTAGAGGTTGCTCCACATATACCTCTTCCTTTATCGCACCATGCCGAAATGCGGTCTTCACATCCATTTGATGAAGACTCCATCTTTGCATAGCAGCAAGGGCTATAATAGATCGAATGGTGGTATATCGGGCCACAGGTGCAAATATGTCATCATAATCTATGCCTTCCTTTTGAGAGAAGCCATGAGCAACGAATCTTGCCTTGAACTTTTCAGCACTTCCATCAGATCCATGCTTGATCTTGTGGAGCCATTTCGAGGTGACAACTGCTTTGTCCTTCGGTCTTGGAGCCACATCCCAGACATCATTCTTTATAATGGACTCATACTCTTCGTGTATAACATCCTTCCAGACTTGATGCTTTATGGCTTCCTCAAAGGATCTAGGCTCGGATTGTACAATAATACTCATGGCTGCTAGATACCCTTGGTATCTACTCGTCTTCTTGCTTTCACGGAATGTCCCCCTTGGGGTCGCATGTCCCTTAGCATCCTTGAGAGTGTCCCTGAGCCATGATGGTCTCTTTCCCAATGAAGGAGGTGGATCAATCGGGTCCATCGGTCCTTCAACATTAGGCATTGTTTCTTCCTTCGGTTCTTCTTGATTTCCAGGGTTTTCTTCATGGTCTTCCTCAAATCTTGGAAGATTGAATACTTTCCTCAGGGAAGCATCTTTGTCAAAGGTGACATCGTGGCATATCTCCACTTCCCTTTGACCAAGCACATAGACTCTATAGGCCTTCGAAGTTTCACTATAGCCCACAAACATTCCTTTCTTCCCAAAAGCATCCAACTTGCTCCTCTTTTCTTTCGGCACATGAAAGTAAATATGACATCCAAAAACTCTAAAATGTGAGACGTCAGGTTTCTTACCAGAGAAAACCTCTTCGGGTGTTTTGGAGTCTAGAGCGGAATGCGGGCATCGGTTTTGTATGTACACTGCAGTGTTTGCAGCTTCCCCCCACAGAAACTTTGTTAGACCTTGGTCACATAGCATGGTATGGGCAGCTTCCACAATGGTCCTATTCTTTCATTTAGCAACACCATTTTGCTCGGGAATATAGACAGTTGTGGTCTCCCTCTTGATGCCAGTTTCTCTGCAAAAGTCCTTGAACTCATTTGTCTCATATTCAATGCCATTATCAGTTCTCAAAATCTTGATCTTCTTCCCTGTCATATTTTCCACCAAGGCTTTGAAGGTACAGAACCACATGAAAGCCTCATCCTTCTTTAAGAAGTATATCTAGGTTTTCCGAGAGAAGTCATCTATGAACGTCATATAATATGAACTTCCTCCCAAGGATGTCACGGGTAGCATACCAGATAGATCAGAATGGATCAATTGCAAGACATCAGATGTCTTTGTGACACTTGAGGGGAAAGGTCCCCTTGTATGCTTTCCTTCGGCACAACCCTTACATATGCCTTCATGATTATTTGAAAACTCCTTTCTTGCGTCGGGAAGGGCTTTGTAGTGAAGGTGTCCAAACCTTCGGTGCTATAGTTCAGTCTGTCGAACAATATCACATGTCATTGCTCCCAGTGGACTTCCTCCAACTTGGTAGAGTGTATCAACTCTAAACCCAATCGAGATGGCTTCCTTGAAGCTCTTCTTCCACATGAGCACCTTTCCATCAGTGAATGCCACATTAAAACCTTTGTCTTCCATGGCCGATATAGACACAAGGTTTTTCTTCAAATTTGGTACATAGAGTACATCTTGCAAGTGGAGGACTTGACCTTGAGACAAGTGGAGGGTCACAGTCCCTGTCCCTTTCACGGGATATGTGGCATTATCTCCAAGGATAATTTCTAGATTAGTATCCTTCTCAACCATATCAGAGAGTGCTTCCTTGAACCTAGTGATGTGCCTTGAGGCACCACTATCTATCAGCCAGACATCCATAGTGTCGGGTGGAGATGCAACAGAGAGGGCAAATACAAGAATATATTCATTTCTTTTATCAACAACATGTGATTCCTCGTACCTAGAGTTTCTTGACCTTTTGAAAGGTTGATCATTTCTGCCAGAGGGAGCGTTCCTTTTTCCCTTGAACCTGTTGTTCCTTTGATTGCCATTCCTCTGGTTGTTGTTGTTATCATCACCATCGGGAGAATCCTTCTTGAAAGGACATTCTCTAGCATAGTGACCAGGCCTATGACAAGTGAAACACTTGCCCTTCTTTCCTTGGGCCCCTGCTTTTCCCTTGTTCTTCGGACCACTAGAGTTCTTTCTAGAATGAGCAACATATGCAACATTTCCTTCATTTCCATACTCCTTCATTCTTGATTGTTCTTGAACACATCTTGATAGTACCTCATCAAAGTCAGGTATCACATTATTATTTAGAATGGTAGTGTTGAACACATGCCATTCGGATGAGAGCCCTCCAAGTGCGGTGAGTACCATCTCTTGATCAACTATTGTCTCCCCAATAGCTAGCAGATTGTTTCTGATCTCGGTCAGCTTCAGAAAGTATGATTGGATAGACTCATCCTTGCCTTTCTTCAAATTCTTCAATTGATTCTTGAAGAATAGTACTTGATTTGCATTGTTGGCCTTGAAAATGAGGATCAATTTATCATACATCTCTTTGGATGTGCCCAACTCAGAGATGTAGGCCACCAGACTTTTATGAATGGATTCCTTGATCATCAACTTTGCTTTGATCTCCCCCTTGTACTTAGTTTTGGTAGCAACAGTAGCAGTGGATGGAGGTTCTTGGATTTTACCCTGCACATAGTCCATTACATCTTGGTCTTCCAATTTGAGATCCAATATCATCTTCCAAGCATGGAAGTCATCCTTCCTAGTCAATTTGTCCTCCTCCTTGAAGCCATAGCTTGTGGAACCCATTTTCTTCTTCGGTGATTGCTATAAATAGGGCTTGTCTTCACCTCAGCTCTGATACCATGTAAATTTATGTAGATGTTCTATGCTTGATGCAACTTTACTTTTCACTACAACAATCAAGTAAAATGTTGATAGAACATACCAGTGGATCTATAGAAGACAAACCAGAAACTGAAAAATGGTGTGGTACGTTACGGCGGTCAACAAGATAATTCAACCAGTAAAGTCTCCTTGGTCAACCAACCCAGCATGTGTCACAACAACCCTCAAAATAGCCACACGGTCAACTCAAAGTCAACTCCAGAAAAGTCAACACTACCCAGAAAAGTCAATGTAGAACAACAAGAAAGTCAATGTAGCTTGGTCTTTGGTCAACCTTTTGACCTCGGTTCTTGTGCCAATATGTATGGCCTTCCAAAATTGAAGTCTCCACCAAAATTCAGCCTCTTTGGACCATGCGTTGACCAAAGTCAACGTTGGTCAAACTTGCATGGAAACCCTAGCTGCAATAGTTTTCCTCATTGTCCTTCTTTCTCACGTGTGAACCGAAGTTGCCTCCAAAAGCTCGAACCAATTAGAAGAGGAGAGATGATGAGTGAGGATGAGATGATCATAAATGTCCTCCAACGTTGACTCTATTTATATCAATCACTGAGGTGTGTGACACATTTGCTGGGGGTGTAAAACCTTAAGGCCGACCTGCACATATTTTGAAAGTATTAAAAACAAATTCAAAATAATGTTCTGCTCATCGGATCAAGATGATCTTTAGATCGATCTTGCACTTCTTTGAAAGAGGAACCAAATAAAAATATTGGTGTCTTCATCTGAGCATCACAATATGGAGTTTAGACCTAGTTGTCCAATTTTAATTGTATCACCACAACATACTTTCCTCCAAACCTGTACACTACCCAATTCCAAAACTGCACACAAGTTCAATTTTCTATTTTTTCTTTTGCTTTGGAGGTTGAAGCACCACCCTGATGGTTGAATCAAAGACGATTTTGATATTCTGTTGCGTTTTTTTTAACTGCACTCTATGTATGCAGAAGCACTAATTTGCTTCTTCAACTCTTCCCCTTGAGCAGTTGTTATAGGCACAACACCAAGGTGATCAGCAAAAACTGTTTGTCATCCCGAAGATCTAGTTTAGTTCCAACGAGAACTATTGGAACACCAGGTGCAAAATGCCTCAGCTTAGGAAGCCATTTTTTGGTAATATTCTCATAGCTTGCCTTGCTAATAAGTGAAAATTCTAGAATAAAAACATCTACTCCCCTGTTGTTCAGAGGTCTTAATCTATTGGAGTCCTCTTGACCTGTTGTATCCCTCAAGCCAAGGTCCACTGTGTTGCCATCCACCACAACATTTGCACTGAAGTTATAAAAAAAAACGGTTGTTACATAGTCAGAAAAGTATTGCTCGTATATGAAATGAGCATACATGTCTTATTGTCTACGAGGGTGCTGAGGGAGGTGTAGGTGCTTCAAGAACGAGATGAGCATGAGGCTCCAACACAGGGCGATGTCCATTATAACGCCTCCTCCTGCTCGCAGTGCGGAATGGAGTTGACGATACTCCCTGCCATCAATGGAGGGCTCTGCCATGTCATCTGCGAATCACACTTTGGTTTCGCTGGTGCTAGATTGTTCGATCCAACATTTGTGCAACAGATGCTACAAAATCTGGTGTGGGAAGCGTATGTTGTGGAGGGGAGCGCAAACGTAGGTCGAGAGTTTGTGCCTCTCTCACCCCGCCAAACGCAGTATTATACCGGTGCAGTTGTGGATGATTGTGCATAGGAATGAGTAGGGCCAACATCGCGTAGACAATAGTATCTCCAACAATGTTATACTAGTGTGGTTGTGTGGATGATTGTGCGTAGGAGTGAGATGCCATGGTGGGAGGTCGTAAACCAGAGGGTCGAGCGAGCTGTTTGGAAGGTGGAGGGGTTGGAGGTATGAATAGAGCGTTGGAGTTATAGACAGGTAGTTAGTCCTCCACAGGCATGAGGTAGTAGGGCAAGGACAAAACTGTGATAAGTCAGGCTAGTTTGCAAAGACGTTTTTGACTACTCTTCCCATTTGTTTCGATTTCAAACAAGCACAATTTCTTAATTACAAGTGCTACCCTCGCACCAAGTCATCAAGAAACGATGTACAGGGACAGAGAATGCAGGAGGAATATGGTAGAGAATGCAGGAGTGCTTCTATTTCTGGCATTCCCAACCTCTCAAAAGATCCAGCTCAACACAGTCAGATGTGCAGAGAATCATGGCTAGAATGGCAGGACTGAAATGGCCACAAATACCAGTGGCTCAAATTGGAGCAGGGCCAACAATCGCCTGCTCTGATACCATGTTAAACTCAACAATGGTGAACACGGTAAATACACAAGACATATGAGAAAGATAAAACATTTGATGCACTATTACTCACAATGATACATATTTATCATACATGGAATGACCCTTGGATTCCATATTCCAGGGTCTCTTGGACTTCCTATGTCTGTTTGTAGAAATTTCTGAATCTTAATTCTTATGCAGGAATTATTTATGTTAATCCGGTTAAGCTTCTCCTACTTATACAAGTTATCAATTGAATAAATTTATGTTAACATCAAAGAAAAACACATAGCAGGTCTCTACCAATTCAGATATAGAATAAGCACATGCACACATAGACAAAGTGACAGTTATTTCTGGACAAACTGTCCCCTGAAAAACCCAATGTGGGAAAACTGGCCTCTAGCTGCTGGAGGGCTCTATTATTAAGAATATTTCTAAATACACAATTCTGGGTTCCAGATCTGGAAAACCTTATAGAGAAAACTCTAGATCTGCAACACCTGGCTGAATTAAGACCAACAATATTGATTGATCCACACCCTCAAATGGGATTTACAGAACTCAGCCAGATCTAGGCCTAGAAACCCCAGATCTGCCCCTGAAAGACACTGCGTCAGCCTCTGAAGGCCTCCAAATGCTCAACGCTGTCACTGGAAGGGACTGTGTTACCCCAGATTGGGTGACGCAGTCACTACGCTGCCCCTAAGGGTCTCTGCATAACCCCTGAAAGGTTTCCTGAAAATCACGCTGTCCTTGCTGCTGTTGCTGCTGCCGTCGTCTGCTGATGTTGGTGTTGCCGTCTGCTGCCGCTGCTGCTGGCTTCCTCTGCATTGTTTTTCTTGATCTCTTCTCTGCTTCTTGTGTATTCTAGACCCTGGGATCAGATCATCCCCTTGGTCTAAATTCCCATCTTTGCAACTGAAACACTTGAGAATTCTTAGCAACCCCGCCCTAGAATCTCAGCTTAGTTTCAATGCTCTGCCTCTGTGTTTTACAAATGACCCCAAGCCTTTCCTTTATACTTTTCTCGTTGACAAATCAACGGCCAAGATTAAATCTTTAATCAATGGCTAAGATTAAAAGAAAGCTTGATCCGTGTGACTTAAGAGAATTTCATCACATGTTTAATTAAATTCACTTTAATTATTTTATTTTCCTAAGTTTTAACTTAGGAAATACATTAAAATAATTAATTAATTTAATATCTCCTAAACCAGATGAAATTTCCCAAATCCATTTCTGGGTCTTGTAGATTAGGTGAACTCTAGTCCTTCCTCAAAATTTGGCACCTAGAGCACAACTGATGCTGCCCCAAATACACAAAATCTCAACACGTTCGTCTTCTACACCTACCCATAGAGGATTAGGTGTCCAACAAGAAATATGAAATTCATATTATTAATTACAAAACCAAATACATAATCTCAAATCTCAAATTCAGGTTGAAGCCTTTATTTGAAGAATGAGTCAAGAGTAGTGTTGATCAAGTGAACTATTCTCCTATTGCTAGTTAGTTGGAGGGTATGCATCTATATGACGAACCAGATGGCCTAGTCCTAAAACATTAACTCTTGCTAGTTTGACCTTTGAAAGACCTAATTTGTCTTGCCATAAATGTCAAATCAAAAACTTGGGTTGAATTACTAGAGCTAGTTGTTTTGCTTGCTATTTGTGGTCAAATCCAAAAGCAGATTCGATTTTACTATTTCTGGTAGACATTCTTGCATGTAAACTAATTCACCTTATCATCCCAGTTGGCAAGCATGCTAATTTTGTCAAAATCAAACCTTGGCTCAAATTGCTAATATTGCCATTCTCAACACCTAAATCGACCCTGTTTATTGTTAGGTTTGTCAAATACATTTGACTGGTCAACCACACTAGATATTTTCCAAATCCTGTGAAATAAAAAAAGGTCTTTCTTACAGTCACTGCTACTAATATGGCCAACTTAAACAAATTCTTTACATCGGTCTGCCATGTAAATCAATCTTGAATCTTGGTTTATTATTTTTGGACAAAGTAAGTGTGAAGAACAGTTTTGGAAACATTGGTCTTAAGAGGAATGCTCTAAAATGAGTCAGGTCAACCACACTAGATATTTTCCTAATCCCGTGAAAGTAAAAAAGGCCTTTCTAGTCACTTCTACGAATATAGTCAACTTAAAACAAATTCAACTTCCATGACATAGTTATCAACGTTGCGAACAGTGTTAGAGTCTTAAACATAATGTGGTTTCTTTACATCAGTCTGACATGTATATCAATCTTGAATCTTGGTTTATTATTCTTGGACAAAGTAAGTGTGAAGAACAGTTTTGGAAACATTGGTCTTAAGAGGAATGCTCTGAAATGAGTCATTGCTTGCAGCCATTACTTCACACAAGAGGTTGTGAAGTAATATAATGCATTGAAACACCTGCATCTGAGGGTATAAGAGAAAATATTTATTCATTCAAAAGAAATGCTATAAGTCTTGATTTGGTTTAGGCAGGAAAAAATTTTAATTTTGCCTCCAAAATTCCATGTCTAAAGTGTATACAAGGAAACTCTCCTCACCTCATTTTGATACAACAATCATCAAGGATGTCTCTGCAGTTTGGTCAGCGAATTGGGTGCACTATGGTTTGGGTTTCTTTTGTGGCAGTGTGGGTGGAAGTGTAGCCTGAGTTCTGGTCCGAGTTCATGTACTGATCAGTGCTGTGGATACAAAATTCCATGTCTAAAGTGTATAGAAGGAAACTTGCCTCACCTCATTTTGATACATCAATCATCAAGGATGTCTCTGAAATTTGCTCAGCAAATTGGGTGCACTATGGTTTGGGTTTCTTCTGTGGCAGTGTGGGTGGAAGTGTATCCTGAGTTCTGGTCCGAGTTCATGTACTGATCAGCGCATGGTGGGTTTATCTTGCAGCTAGAAGACTGCAGTAAGGAGTCTCCCTTACAGTCAAATCCGCAGGCCTAAAGACTTTTATTCTGGTGCCCAGCTGTTGTATCAAATCATTGAGATAATCTCCTAGTCAGCTGGAGCTTATTGAAAGGTATTCGGTTATCTTGAAGGACAGATCTGCTATACACAGTTGGCCGCATTGAGGAAGACTACTTGTGGGCTAATGCTGCATGCCACAGTCCATCCTATAAGGTCATGGATCAGCTAATAGAGCCAGCGCTGGAAAGTCTGAGGGATGCTGATTTGCCCTAAATCAGATCCATCAGTTATGCACAGGTGCCCTAACCAGAAGATTGACTAAGTTCAAGAGCAGTGTTGTTATTGGCAAGTTATTTTGTTATCATCAATGTACTCTCTCTGTTGAACACGTGATATTTGATAATAAGACTACTTGTGGGCTAATGGTCATGGATCAGCTAATAGAGCCAGCGCTGGAAAGTCTATGAGGGATGCTGATTTGCCCTAAATCAGATCCATCAGTTATGCACAGGTGCCCTAACCAGAAGATTGACTAAGTTCAAGAGCAGTGTTGTTATTGGCAAGTTATTTTGTTATCATCAATGTACTCTCTCTGTTGAACACGTGATATTTGATAATAAGATGAATTGATCAAGGGTTTTCCCCATCTTGGGGTTTTCCCCTGGCTTGTGCCATATCTTTGTGTACCCTTGTCTTGGCTTGTCTTTTGCTCGTTCATTCAATGTTCTTTCATTAGTTACTATCATGTGATGATTAATATGATTGCTTATGGTCTAATGGAATTAATTATGGGCTTATGAAGTAACTATCTCAAGCAAAGAACATGTTAACTAAAATTAACACAGTCTCAATGACAACCTACTTCACCTTCAGGACAGAACTAGAAGGTTTTCATCAACAATAACTGTGTCCTTGATTCATGCCACATGAAGGTTGGTAGACATCTTAATTATTTCTAAAGGGATGCTGTTTTTAAGCAACAATAATTATAGGATGAAGTCCAGCACTAAGGGTTATTGCATTAGATAGTTAAGTGATAGAGAGGAGAAAATAATGACAACACTGAATAAGAGTATTTTTAGCAGTTATTTTTGGAAGTTAGCATAAACAACTACTTTTTCACTCTAAAATTTCATCCAAAATAGCAAGAAAAAATGTTCAATGGCCAAGTAAACCCAGTCAAAATCAAGTCAGACATACCGTTTTTTTCTTGGGGATGACGGAACAGTACTCGAAAGTCCCCTAAATCTGCTTGGGAAGGATTGGGAACAGCAAAGTCCCTGAGTCCCCAAAAACTTGGGGACGTTTCCAACCCCTGTAAAAGTCCTTGGTATGCCGAAATGTTGTTCCTTGGGGATGACGAAACAGTACCCGAAAAGTCCCCAAAATCTGCTTGGGGTGGATTGAGAACAGCTAAAGTCCCCAAGTCCCCAATGAGGTCCCCAAAAATTGGGGATGTTCCCAACCCCTGTAAAAGTCCACGGTACGCCGAAACTTTGGATATGAGGGATTTTTTGGTGGGAATGTGTCCCCATGCAACAGAGTTTTGTTGCTTATCATTAATTCTAGTTTTGACTTGCCATGCAGTTTTAGATATCTTCTTGTTCAGCATGAAAGACAACAAAAAAAATATTTTTTAAAGCTTTTGGCAAAAATATTGAAGTGCATAAATAAGGATAATTTCAGAGCTTTATACATAAATCCAAGAACATAATGAGCGTTTCTTGTTTCCTTATCATTATTTATGGTTTTGACTTGCCTTGTAGTTTTATATAGTTCCCATAAGTGGGACTCAGTTTAAGGGTTTGCATGTATTTTTGCATCGCAACATTATATGCCTTTAAATTAGTAGAGAATAAACTCTGGAACATATCGGTTCTGCTAATTGAGGAATCCCTTCTGGCAGAGTGAAATGAAGTGGGCTTCCTTGTTGAATGTGTCATTTGTCTTTTCATGTTTTTAAATTTGAAAGCCCATTTGTCTTTTCATGTTTTTAAATTCGAAAGCCCATTTGTCTTTTCATGTTTTTAAATTTGAAAGCCCATTTTTTATTTTCACTTGGTTTTGTAAGGTTTCTGAGATAATTTAATTTGCAAATTCCACTGTGGACAATAAGGTGTCTGTACAATGGGCGTCATTTTCATTTAACACGTTTAAACAACGATTGTGCTTTTTTCTGTCTTATTTATTTCAAGATATTCCTATGTAATGTGAAAATCACGGATGACAGTAAAATTCTTTGTTATGGACCTTGCTGACAGTGCTAGCCATTAAAAATCTGTTCATGGGGCCTTGTTCATTTAAATAGACTGGATGGATTGCTTTTGTGTTCTGAAAGCGTGGTTCTGTTTCCTTATATCTTGTTACGTCTAAATCACATAGGTTGTTTTTTTGCATTCTGTTATATTTCTAATTAATTTTCAGTTCACACACTTTGTGGTTTTGATTAAGCATTTGAATGAGTTTTTCAAAAAATGTTGTTTGTTTCCTGTTTGTATATTGAACTTATTTATGAATTGATTTTCCCTTGTTACTTGATTGTTCAGGAGGAAAAGCAGAAGGCGAAACGAGAGAGGAAAGAGAAGAGAAAAGAAAAAAGGAAGAATAAAGAGAAAAACAAGAAAGATAAAGAAGGAAAGAGGGAGAAACACAAGGATCATAAGCACAAAAATGACGAGGGAAAAGACAGAGATTCCAGTGGGCAAGGCATAAACAATGCTATGAACAAGGAGAAGGAAAGACAAAATGGATGCGAGGAGAAAAAGGCAGATTTTAGGAAGGTTGCAGAGCGAGACAGGCTTAAGAATGGGGAACACAATTGGATTGGTCTAGAGCACAGTGGAGATTTAAGAGACAATCTGTGGGAGAAGGACAAGCCAAGATACAAGGAAAGGGGCTGGGGCAATGGTACTAAGATAAACCACATCCAAAAGAGGAGGAAGGAGATCGAGACAGATGGTTCTTCTCATGGTGAGTTATTTATATACATTCTCTTATTCTTTCTTATACCTATGGTCTTCATGGCTAGAGCTACTTGCTTTGTTTGCTTCTCTTGCATGAGATGTAGAATATGCTATGTGTGAAATTGACAATGAGAAAATTTTGTTGGAACCAACTCACCCACTCTATTGGCAAAAGGAGATTCAGGCAAGAGTATTCTCTTTCTCTGTCTGCAATTCATTGACCATGCTGCCTTTCTGTGTTTTGACAATGATGGAATAAGGACGTGGGCTTTGGACCCACTTGCCTGTGCTTACAGAGGAGATTCCGGCAAGACTATTCTCTTTCTCTGTCTGCAATTCATTGACCATGGTGCCTTTCTGTGTTTTGACAATGATGGAATAAGGATTTGGGCTTTGGACCCACTTGCCTGTGCTTACAGACAAGGACAAGCAGTCCAATAAGCTCCTCTGGACTGCACTTGCTGAGGATGTTCACACAAAAGCGATGAAGCAGTTGAATGAGGAGGTTGACGATGAAATTTGGAAGCAGTCCAGTAAGCTCCCTCAAACTGCATTTGCGGAGAAGGGTCACAGAGAAAATGACAAGCATTCTGATAAGCTCCCTCAGATTTCACTTTCTGAAGATTGTCAAACAGACAAGGACAAGGACAAGTGGGACAATAAGTTCCTTCGAACTGCACTTCCTGGGAATGTTCACACAAAGGCAGCAAAGCAGTTGATGAATAAGATCCTTCCAACTGCATTCCCTGAGGGGTTTCATGCAGAAATTGGGAAGTGGTCCAATAAGCTGCCACAATCTGCCTGTGTGGAGAAGGTTCACAGAGAAAATGGTATGTATTCTCATAAGCTCCCTCAAACTGCACTTGCTGAAGATATTCAAGCAAACAAGCAGCCTAATAAGTTCCTTGAAACTGCAATTGCTGAGGATGTTCACACAAAACTGGTGAAGCAGTTGAAAACTTGAATAAACTTGAATAAACTCCAATAAGCTTTCTCCACCGCGAAAATAAGCTATAACCTCGAAGCTCGAACAACACTTGTTGAGGATGTTCACACAAATCCGAGAAAGGTGTTGAATAAGCTCCCTCAAACTGCACTTGCTGACAAGTCTCATGCAGAAATTGGAAAGTGCTCCAATAAGTTCTATGGACAAGCATTCACAGAGAAGGTTCACAGAGTAAATGGGAAGTGTTCTGACAAGCTCCCTCAAACTGTACTTGTTGACGAGTCATGCAGAAATTGGATAGTGCTCCAATAAGTTCTATGGACAAGCATTCATGGAGAAGGTTCATAGAGCAAACGGGAAGTGTTCTGATAAGCTCCCTCAAACTGCACTTATTGAAGATCTTCAAAAAAAAGGATAAGCCAGATAAGCTCTTTAAAACTGCACTTGCTGAGAATGCTCATGCAAAACTAGCGAAGCAGTTGAATAAGCTTCCTCAAACTGTACTTGTTGGAGAAGACATAGAAATTGGGCAGAGGGTCAATAAGCTGTTAATCTGCATTTGTGGAGAAGTTTCACAGAAAATGAGAAGTCTCGTAATTTCCCCCAAACTGCAATTGCTGATATTGAAATAGAAAATGGGAACTGTTCAAATGAGATTGCTTGCACTTCATCTCAAGACAGTCACAGAGAAGATGAGAAGATGGCTGATAAGCTCTCTCAAATTGCTTGTCTAGGGAATGTTTACAGAGAAAATAGGAAGCTTACTGAGAAAATAGGAAGCGGTCAGATAAGCTGGCTCAAACTGAACATTTTGAGAGTGTTCACACAAAATGGGAGGAAAGTTCACGAGGCAAACCATGCTGTCATTGAATCCATACCAAGGAAGAGGAGAATGCAGGAGGCCAGCGATACTGATATTGACAAGTGTATAACTAGTACAAGTTGTGATAGAAGTAATGAAGACAATGACATGACATCCTCAGAATTTGTTAGGCCTTTACATAGCAATACAGTAGCTGATGATGTTAAAATGGATAGACATAGTCTAGATTTAACAGACATTTTCAGGGTACCCCAAATGCAATACTGGTCTGATGTCGATGAGCAGGCTTGGCTGTTTCACTGTAATCACACTAACAGGAAATCTAGGGCTATGAAGGATGAACAAGGACCAACTGTATGGTTACAGGCTTTTTATTTGGAATCAACTGTCGTGTATGCCTTGCCATTTGTCCTTCCTTTCTGAAATTACTATCAACCCATATTTCAGGAAAATGTATTGTGAAAGTTCATTTGTTTAATCAGACAATAATCTGATCCTGAGGTAATAATCAGATAATTCCCAACTAGGTTTTCTTTGTCCATACCTCAAACGTCTTTTGAGATTATTGTCTATAGAGGCACTAAAGATTCTTTGATCACGTATTGTAATTCTTGTACTCTACATTTTTGTGAGTCTTAATCAATTGTAATTTGTAAAAATTCAAGGTGGCTTTAGATACAAAAATATCTGCCTCAATCTTTTTGCGATGTATTGTTAACATTACTGTTCAAATTTTGATTTTCAATCTTGGATTGCGTTTGATGTTGGGGATTTGAAAAAATTGCCTCCTTAACTGATGGGTTTGGATTTTAAGCAATTATTGCATATTATGTATCTGTTATTGGCGTTGCTGTCATTACTAATCGAATTATTTGGGTTTTTGTGCCATTTTCATCTTCTGAAGGATGCAGCTCTTTGTTGCAATTTGCACAATTTTCGTAGGCTTTTCCGCTAGCTAATTCCACAACAGGAAAAAATAAGAAGTTGAGTTTAGATACATGTAACGGATCCATATACACATGGACATGACAGAAATCTGGGAGTTGTTGTCTAGCCGAACATACATCTTATGACCTTTGGAGTCTCTCGTGGACCATACTCTTACGTGATGCAAAAACATTTTAAATGACCGCGACTAAAAACATTCATTTAATTGGCAACTGTTTTCATTAGTTGTAACATCTTAAAAATGTAATCTGTCAAGCTCATGTTTTATGGAGTAAGGTTACAACTGAGTAATCTGTTTTTTATTACGGTGTTCTTCTGGAATAACTCTCTGGAGTGTGGGACTCAGTTTTTATTAGTATTCTTGCTTCTGGAATAACTGTGTGGAGTGTGGGAAAAGGCCTATAGTAATCTGTGCCCCCCTCATTTCATGTGAAGTAGTGTTCGAATTTACAAATGTAATATATTAATATTCATTTACTGTGGAGTAATGTTCGAGTTTACAGATGTTATATATTGATATTCTACGAGCTAGTTAAAAGCTCAAAAGCTTCGATGTCCATAGATAAGTGTTTTCCTGTAAATTAAAAAATTAAGATTTGGGATCGTTGGTAAAGGCGCACTGGATAGTTTGTAATGGATGAAACTGGAATAATAATAATAATAATAATAATAATAATAATAATAATAATAATAATACAATTTTGGGATATAATAATAATAATAATAATATAATTTTGGGATATACATATATAGTGGTTTTGGATATATAATTGGATTTAGTGTTAATAATAATAATAATAATAAAATTTTGGGCAACATATATAATAATATATATATATATATTTTAAATAATGTAAATTGTGTTTTTGGATATATAATCGGATTTAGTGTTCTGAATTTTTTTTTGGGGCAATCGAGCTCTGTAGATTAAAACATTTTATTTTCAAATTTTTTTATTGGTTATTAGATAAGATTATTATATATATGTCCAATTATTGACCATAAAGTAGATCAAAGGTACTCTTTGAGTACAATGATGTCCAAACAATTTGGGAGAACCAAACGATCTCTTATAAAAGATGCAATGCATGAAGTATAAATGATACAATACATGAACATAAAAAAATACAATGCATGAAATGCCCCAACAGAGGAGATCCAAGAGCTAATGTGTTTGAGGATCATACGCATCTCTCCTAACATCAGAGGCTGAATGAAGAACACTAAAGAAACTCATCAAAGTTTATTGACTCGATGAAGAGCCGGTGGAAAGTGCGCACTGTCCACTAAATCATTGCGGGGGAGTTCACGCATTGCTGAGGATTAGGTATTACTTATTAAGTTAACCCCACCTCCAAGGTCTATTATGAAGATTTGGTTACTAAAATACTCTTACCTCGAAGTATTCGAATCTCAAAACTGATGACACTCATGATGGGATCATTGAGATATTTACGATGATATAAATTTTATCTCGATATGACTCATAGATTAAGAGTTATGCCCTTCTAAAGTTTGACCAATTAGAGAATACCCCAACAACATCAAAGAATACCCCAACAACATTGAGATATCACATGGCATCTGAGTGTGGCCCTTATTGCACTATGATGTCAACTTGACACATGTCCATGTTATTATGGTACTTCCATGGGGCACTAAAATGTAATCCTTGTACCAGTCCACATCATCTTGGGTTCCCACGCTGAATCAATGTGGCTATTTCCACGTCATCCTAGGCATGGGGCCTAGAGGGTCCTTTTTGTGTTTTGCAGGGTATTCTCCATTATTCACACTTCAGCCTAATTCCCGGTTCTAATCGGGGGTTTTAGACCCACTTATGGCCCTCTGTGTTGCAACAACACTGCTACAACTCTTAAAGGTCTCAACTTTAATTATCAACCCCAAGGTTCGAGTTAACAAATTCATGCTATAGGAAAAATATAATTGTAGAAAATGACTAAGTGAAAGGGAAATGACATGCAAACCTATGCTAATTTCAATGAAAGAAAGCACACTTTTACACTATATTCAATGAATGGAAAAACACAATTGCAAACTTATATGCTATCTAAAAGGAACGGAAAAGCACAATGCTAAAATGAAAGGCTGTGAATCAAAACCATAATTTGCAAGAAAACACAATTTTTTGAAGCAAATCGAAAAAAGCATCTATATTAGCTCTATATCTATGTTCCAGGAGTGTTGTAATATGCTAAAGAAGTCAAATCATGAATTGATTGCGAAGCTAAGTGAAAATGGAGTGCCGATTGCAGGTTGATAAATGAGTCTTTGTTTTGCTACAGGAGACAATCTAGCGAGCATGTAAACTAGGAAGAATGTGAGGCAAACAAGTTATGGAAGAAAATGATAACATCAAATTGATCAAATCTTTAAGACAACTTGGTGCAAGTTTGTTCTAGTAAAACCAAACCCTGTGTTTTCTATACTCCAAAACCAGTTACACGACAAAAGCAAACAATGAACAATAAAATGTGTAACAAAAAGAAGACTAAAGTGAGTGAATATATGAAATGGCATTAACTAATGCTACTACTATAATCAAATGCATAAATAACCTACAAGAAAGCGATTATTCATAAAATCTTCTATTTATCCATGCATAAGAGCTATAAAATGACAACTTTTAGAAATGTTGGAAAAATGAATAAAAACATAATACCAATAAAAGTACAGGAACAATATGAAGCCCCTGGGTTGGGCCCAACCCAAGGATGTTCAAATTCCTTAGATGAAATCCAAACTAAATGTTGAAATACAACACTTCTTTCATTAACCGAGAAACTATTTTCACATTACAAAATTGCAAAAATTGTTTGGAAATAAAATATAGGTTTTCCTCCCATTCTTCACACTCTTCTCTATATCTCTACTGGGTTCCTCAAACCTCTTATTTATACAATGAGTGGGGAGCAACCTCCTTGAGAGGAGGATTGCATTTCTCTTCAAAAGTTCTAGAAAAGGGTATCTTGCTCCTAGTCTACCTTGCAACAATAGGAAGGGGAATTAAATGCACTTAGCTAGCTGAATCGAGGCTCTCTTGTAGGAGGGAACAAATCCAAAAAATATCTCGTGTTGGATCTATTTGAATATATGCAATATCTCTTGCAAAGGATGGCTTCCACTTTTCTCTTTTTCCAAATGTCCATTATCTCGTTGTCCTTTGCAGGGATGGCATGAAATGTGGTGAGTATGGAGGAGTTTGGATGATCAGAGATGATCCATAGTGGTTCTTTTAGTTCCCCATCCACTATTTTCTTCACTTCCTCTCCCTGATTCCTCATGTCTCAACCAAGATCCCAATGCTGATAACTGTGCATCCACTAGGTATGAGTTTTGATCCCATATGGGCATGTTGGCAACCACAAGGTTGTGATTGTAGAATTCTTCAAACTTAGCTTTGTCCTCAATGCTACATTATAGGGAAAATTCAATGAACAGTTTAGTATCTTGCAACTGGATTGTCCCCCTTTGTGCTATATAGTTTATTTGGAACCTACAACATTGTTTCTTTAAGCATAGTGAATAAGCCCTTGAATGCTACCTACAACTAACAACTTCGAAGGAGAGGCGTGCCATAGTCCCAAGTATGTTTCCAATGATGAAATATGAGCATCTTTTTCCTTTAGAAACTCTTGTGATTGATGCAATCAACCCCTTAGCTGCTGGTTTTATTTCTCAAGCCGCTCTCTTCTATTTGCCTCATCTATCCTTAAGAAGTCCATCTCTCCCCTCATTTTGGTCATTTCATCCTCCATTTTGGAAATGTCATCAACTCCTTTCTCTTGTGCTATTATTCTCCATTTGTGTGTCTCAAACTTGGCCTTATCCACTTCAAGCATTAAATGGGGCATTGGGTGTGCAGAGGGCATTCTTCCTGATGTTCTCGAAACAGGGGGATTAACCTTTAATGGCCAGGAGAAGAAGGAAGGTTGCTTCCCTGGGGGAAGGTTGTTTTGCAACCCTTTTTGTCTCTTGTAGTTTTGCAAGCTATTATTGTAGCTGTACAAGATGTTTGTGTAGCTAGACAATTGGCTATGTTTTTGGATTGAATACTCTTTGACCTCAGGTTGTATTAAAATTTTTCCTTGCTATGCCTCTAACTCTAGTAGTTCTTGCATCCCCCCCTCCTCTAGCTTCTCTTTGTAGCTGTACAAGATGTTTGTGTAGCTAGACAATTGGCTATGTTTTTGGATTGAATACTCTTTGACCTTGGGTAGTATTAACATTTTTCCTTGCTATGCCTCTAACTCTAGTAGTTCTTGCATTCCCCCCTCCTCTAGTGTTTCTTCGATGGTAATGGGGGTAGTAGAGGGTGGTTTTGATTTCCCACTGGACCTAATTATGGGTCTTTTCCTCCTAGTATACACAATTTTTTGGGCAGGACTACTTGCCTTAGGCTTGGTAAGATTGCTAAGGCATACCAATGTTGCTCCAATCTCCTTTTCCTCTTCTTCTAGGGTGTTTTTCCTTTTTTACTTTGGAGTGTTGGCCACATCCTTTTGTTTCCTTTTTTCGCTGAGCCCTTCTATGGTTTACTAAGTTTTTCTTGGGCCTCTAAGAATGTTTTCATGGCCATGTTTTCAAAATCAACGCAAGGGATGGGATGCTACAGGTCCTCTGATTCATTAGTGAATATTAACTTAATCATACTATGACGGGCTAGGTAGTTGTGCTTTCCCTATTTTACTTTGTTGCTCATTTCCTTGAGGGATTGTGGGATAAATAAGGGAATACTAATTAGCTTATTGATTGGAAGGTGGGAATGAAACCTCAAATGATATAACAATCTTAATTGATAGGCATATACTATGCTCAATCTTCTTTCATGCTTAAGCTACCTCATCCCACGGCCTCGGATAAATCTCTCTCCTTATTTCATTTTTATCTTCATCAGGACGCTCATGGGGTAAGAAAAATCTTATTAGTAGTAATGGTTTGTCTTTCTTCCTTGTTCTAATGCAACCCCTTAGGGATAGTTGTAACTCTGCTAATGGAATAATCATTGTTATATTGTTAATTTTTCTTATTAGCCCAATATCAATTTCTAGATTAGCAATCTGATGCAACCATAGGCCGAAAATAGTCACTTATGCAGAGTTAGCTAGAACTAATACATTAGTATCAAATTCTTTCTTTTATGGATTACTCAGCACATAACAAAAATAACACACAGTCAAACGGAAATTTGATTTCTCATTAAACAAATAAATATACAAATACAAGCAAGTTTATTTACAATTTGGCTTTGGCCTAATACGCCTTTTACATGGCCCTTTTCTCTTTACTCTCTCTCTGTGCCCGTAGGCTTACAATTTTGCTTCCTATCTAAGAACGTTGCTCTTTTTTTCTATTGTTTGTGCCTTTGAGGCTTTACAATTACATACAAAAGGTTCTGTAACCAATTTTGGTTCAGATCCATAGGTTTCTTAACAAAATCCCAAAAATCCTCCAAGTCCTCAATTAGTTCCTAAAATCTATTTTTTATCTCTTTAGGATCTCAACATTTAACTAAATCCTGAGGATCCTCCATAAATCATGAACTACATTCTAATCTAAGATTTACAATATTTTAGAGTATCTCAATCCACACCAAACACTCATCAACCACTCATCAATCACTCATGTTCTCCTACATTCGAGAACATTTACAAATCTCTCTCTCAATATTTAATTTAAACACTATTCTAGATGTCTCACCTAAATCACTCAAAATATTTAAAATTACATTAATTAAATACTTAGGAAAACCACTCTTTTGAAAAACACAAGACCCCCTAGATTCTACTAAATGTACAAATTTTCAGAACCATGATGCTCCTCCATCAGACTTCCAAGGTAGAAAATAAGCATGATCTCCAGATTATGTGTTTCCAATCTTTTTCCTCCTGAATCCCATACTTTGTTATGTAATTTGTCTTTGGCTGCTGTTGTTGTTTGTTGTCGTTCTCCAGGTCTCCATACTTTATACTGCATTTCTCCACTAGCTATGATTTCACAGTCTGCTGCTGTCTTTTTTTTGCTGCTGTTGCTTTGCTTCATTGCTGCTGTCTTCTTCTGAGGCACCTTCATCACAATCTTATTATTCTTTCAATCTCTATGTCTAGTTTATCTTCCGACTGTACTCTCTCTGCCCATTGTTGCTGCATTCTGTCCACTCATCTTCAAACTACTATTTTTTACTTTCACCTTGAAGTTGTTGGATTCTTACTACCGCCCTTCCATCCTTACCCTCTTGTTGCTCATGAACTTCTATCTCATCTCCAAACAATTTCTGTTCAATATCTGCATATTCACTTTCACAAAGTAAACTGCTTTTTGACTCGCTAACTGCAATAACATTTTCTTCTAGCTGCTGATTACTATTCCATTCTCCTTCACCGTTATTGTCTTTGAAGACAAAAACTTGTTCATCCTCATACTGCCTTTGAACTTCACTCTTACCTTCAAAAGATAAGATATCCTCCATCTCCTTTATTATAGCTTCATTTGTATCTTCTTCATCACCTAAAAATACATCATAAACTTAACAAATTAAACTCACCTCAGTCTCCTTAGATGTTATACCCATATATTCTTCTTTTACTGTAATTTCCTCTTCACTTTTAGGATCTCTCAACAATTCTTCTAGCACTCTAATCTCTTCTTTACACTTAAAAAGTATAAAGTCATCTGTGGCCTTTCTCATAACAGTCTCCAACAACTGTTCTTCTTTTTGGCTGCCCATGACAGTCAAACATATCACAAGATCTTCATCTTGTCCTTCCTTCACATCTTCACTTTCTTCATCAAAGAAAATACCTTGCTTAGGTTTACAAAAGTAAATTTATTTTGCTTGCTTTTGGCTCCCAATATAAGCCAAACTTCCTTTGTTTCTAACTCTCTCAGTATGCTGAAAAACAATATCTTCCTTCAACTGTGTATGAGTTTCCTCATGAGACCTGACTGTCTCATCTTTCTTCTTTAAAACATAATTCAGATTTTGTCTCTCCTTTTCTTCGACAATTCCCAAAGTTTGTCCATCATCCCGTATTACACCTGCAACCATACAAAAATTATTAATTTCAAAATCATTAGGCCCAATTGCCCCAACTGATGTTTCAACCATCACTGCTCCATCTTCAAGTTCAAAAGAAACTTGTTCCTCTCCAGTAACTTCATTTTGCTGTAGCTCCACTCCTTTGAGCTTCTCTATTCTCAATTGAACATTCATTATCTGCTCAAGTTTCCTTAGCTCCTCTATCACTTTCTGCTTTTTCTTCTCTTGTAGTATATGCCGTTTAATTTTATTTCTCATTTTGTAACCAAATCTATGGTCTACCTTATCTCTCTGCAACATATTTATCAATAATGCAATTTGGAAATTTATCTCAGCTTTCTCTCAGTCAATTTCTTCTTGACTTATCTTCTTTTCCATGCCATTTTCTTTGGCATATTTATTCTCTCTTCTTCTGTTGTGGCTTCTCTCTAAACCCCTGCTATGACAATCAGTAGTCATTGTTTTGTCTTTTGTGAACTGCATCTGTTTACTTATGAACTGCACTAAGCCTCTCCTTCTCAGCAAGTCTCCATGCCTGCTACAAGTACCTCACCAAGCCTTCTCTCCTTGGGTATTTCGGTAACTCTAGTTCTCTATCTCTGGAACCTCTATTTGAGCAAATCCTTTGCTCCTTCCCTTCTACATTTCTACTTTCTTTTGAGAACACTCTTGTCCTCTTTGTCCAACCTCAACTAGATTCTTTAGGTTCTTTTCCACGTTTCTTCAGAGTATCCACTTGACTCTGCCTTTAAGAACACGACTGGTTCTTTTCTTTACAATTTTCCTTGCTGTCCTTGCTGAGATATTCCTCCTTTGTCTGCAACCTGCAAAAATCAAACCAGAGTTAAATAAAACAATACCTACATGATTTCACAAGCAGTCTGCTTCCACTCTTCACATTCGAATGGATCTCCGTTCTTCTCAAGAAAACAACTATCACTTTGTCAGATTTTATTGTCTGAATTTTCTCCTTGTACTTATCTCCACTTTTTCAGATTTACAATCTGACTCTTCTTCCTCTGATCCATAATCACACTGAATCTCACTCTATTATGCTACCAATGTCTTATGCATAGTTAACTCTATCATCTTCATCAAAACTCTGATTTTTCTGATTTTTCTCCAAACGAGCTTTTAACCTGCTCTGATACCAAATTATGCAACCATAGGCTGCAAATACTCACTTATGCAGAGTTAGCGGAATTAACCCCACATGTTCACCCCTTATCTTAAAATCTTTATCAATTTTAATCAAACACATGCGGAAGTTTTAAACATACGTTCTCTCGGGTTTTAACTCAATAATTTAGACTTTACCTTTTAGCATTACTGTGCCTTCACATTACCTTATTTCGTACACGCTTCACATTATGCCAATACCTCGGACCCGTTGAGATTCAACAAGATGAAGATCTTAGTTAAAAGAGTCGCCTTCATTAAGTGGGCCCACAGGCTATTTTTGGCGCAAGTCTATTTTTAGACATGGTGATCATATTTCAGAAGTTGCAGGATGCTATTTGTGGATGGTTGGTCAAGTTGGAGAAATAGATGAAATTCTATTTTTAGAATATTGGGCAAAGTCTATTTATAGATCGTCAATCTAAAAATAGAAGTGTCAATTATTATTAGCTCTTAATAAAAATCCGACAATAAACAACAACTTATTCTCTTGGAGCACTTAGTTTCAGTGAACTGATTTGGAAAATCAGTGGGCTGAAGGAATTACGCAATTCCTAGGGTTTACTGGTGGTTCATGCATGGAAGACTCAGTTAGAACTGAAGTGGAAAAGTTATGATAGAGTTGGAAGAGTAGTTCATGGAGTTGTTATTGAGTTTAACTCAGTTAATGGAGTTAAACTCAGTTGAGCTAGTTGTATCTAGTCTAACTGAATGATACATTGGTGAGCGTGGAGTGAATTAATTCAAAAATAATAACTCATTAATCAACTGAATAATACAACAGTTAACTATAGTGCATGGCAGTTCCAATGGAGACCTAGTGAAGAGATAGATGAAAGGGCAAGATGTACTATTTGTTGTGACTATAGTGATGCATTGATTGCACCACACACACATTGGAGTTGCCAATGAGGATTGCGTAGTCAAGGCAAGGGTAATTCGAATTCATTCAGAGCTATTCTTCAGCAGGGATTGCGCAGTGGAGGCAGACTATCAGGAGGCAGAAATCAGTGCATGGATTTGAAGATTTCTTCATGATAGTGTGTGACGATTGTATTGTACTGAGAGCTTGATGTACTAAGCTTTGTATGAGATTGTTACATGATCTCCATGATACATAATATATGATAGTTGGGGTTTTCAGCTTCAGGATTTCCTGTTAAACAACTGTGTTATGTGCAATTGTTTTTATTAATGCTTCACATGTGTTTGCAATTAATTTTCTGCAAAATATTAATAGTGGAATGATTCTGTATTTGGAAAGAAGTTAAATATTGTGAGATTAGGGGAATCCGGATGTATGCATGCTTAGTGTATACTAATTTCTACATGGTATAGAAGCAGTGTTAATTCTTGAAGATTGCAATTGTGAAGAATTGCTAAGTTTGTGCTGGTGGACAATTCGAATTTGCTACAGAAAATTCTTGGTGCAGAAGTTGAGTATACATTGAAATGTCTTTTGATGGGTTGCGATTGGAGTATGCCCTTGATGGGAGCTTGAATTACATATCCTGGAAGGATAGGATGGAGGCGGTGTTGGAGGATAATGGATTGAAGGAGTTCATCGGTAGCGATGTTCCTAAGCTGGGATCTAGCGTTGCTGCATTACTTGACGCACGATAAAAGAAGATAGTAAAGACAAGAAGAATTCTGTTGGAAGGTGTGAAGGACCATATTGTGTCCAGCCTTCACGGGAAAGCCACTCCATTCTTAATGTGGAAGGCTTTGACAATTTTTTTCCAAAGCAGCAGCGACCAAAGGAAGTTGGCGCTGAAAGACAAGCTCAAAAAAATAAAAATAGAGAAGGGCGACAGTATTCCAAAATATCTCACGAATTTTGTCCACTGTAGAGATGAAATGGGAAGTGTGGGGATTATTGTTGATGATGAAGACTTGGTGAGATTGGCTCTCCTTGGACTTTCGAAGAGTTGGCATAGCTACGAAGACTCTATTAATGGATGAGAGAAACTGCCAGGATGGGAGCAACTTTGGTCGGATCTTGTGCAGGAGGAGATAAGGCGGGGTACCAAGGATGGATCTTTATCGAAGAATGAAGATGAAGAGAATTGCACTTTGGCTGTCAAAACAAAGAAAGGGAAGGGGAAGAAATTTCCTTCAAAATCCGACGCTAAAGGCAAGAAGCAGGATTTGTCCAAAGTAAAGTGTTTTCATTGTCACGAACATGGTCATTTTGCCACTAACTACCCACAGAAGAAGAAGAACAAGAAGGCTGCTGGAGCTGCAGCTGGAGAGGCCTTAGCCTCGCAATTTGAACTTGATTTCTTTGATCACATGCTTGGTTTCAAGCTATATGGGATCGGTGTGGTATCTTGATAGTGTTGCTCTTTCCATATGACGAGAGACAAGGAGTTATTTAGTGACTTGGAGGAGAAGGACCTCCAGATGCATATAGAGATGGGTGACGATGGTCGATACAGTGCAACCGACATTGGGACCATTACCTTTGAGAGGGAGTCTGGTAATCCATTCTTGTTGAAGGATGTTATGCATGTTCCAGGTCTGAAGAAGAACTTGGTCTTGGTTGCAATGTTGGAAGACAAAGGTTATGATGTTGTTTTCAGTGAGGGAAAAGCCTTCCTTCGACATAAAAAAACGGGTCAAACCAAGAAGATAGGGATTCAAGTTAAGAATATTTACAAGCTGGAGGTAGATGGCAGCGCTGCAATGGTGGGCAAAGAAAAAGAAATGGGGAGCCGGGATGAGGGCGAATTATGGCACAGGGGATTGGGCCATCTTCACCATGGCGCTTTGAAGATTTTGCAACAGATTTCTACTGGACTTCCCAAGGGTACTCTTGCGCAGTCAGATCAATGCAAGGGATGTACTATGGGTAATTTTGTGAAGACCACCTTTCATGAGAAGGAGAACCATGCTTCGGTGATCCTGGAGAGAATTCACACAGACGTGTGTGGACCTTTCTCGGTTGCTTCAACAACAAAACACAAGTATTATGTTATATTTGTTGATGACTATTCTCGTAGATGTTGGATCTTCTTCATGTAAAAGAAGAGCGAGAAGTTCTCAAAGTTCTATGAGTTCAAAGCATTGGTGGAGAAGGAATCGGGGAAGCAAGTGAAAGCTCTACAGAGCGATAATGGTGGTGAATACATCTCGGGCAAATTCAAAGACTTCTGTAGCAAAGAAGGAATTCGAAGAGAACTCATAGGGCCTCATAACCCACAACAGAATGGGGTCGCGGGGAGGAAGAACATAACGATAGTGGGTGCTGCACGAGTGATGCTGCATGAACAGGGCCTACCGATGTACTTGTGGGCGGAAGCATGCAACACTGCGGTTTATGTGCAAAACCGTTTTCCTCATAGAGTACTTGGCATGAGTACACCTGAAGAAGCTTTTACTGGTAAGAAGCCTGATATTTCTCATTTGAAGATTTTTGGCTCATCTGTTTACATTCATGTGACAAAGGATGCCAGGAATAAGCTAGAGTCGATTACAGAAGTTGGGATATTTGTGGGGTACACATAAACACCCCATAATTATCGTGTGTATTTTCTAGACAGTCGGATGACTGTGGTGCGATGGGATATAAAATTCAATGAGGTGAAAGCCATGAAGTTGTCGCTTGAGAGGGAGCTACACTTGCATGCAAAGGAGGAACTTCTTGTTCCCAAAGATAAGCCTCTAGATGTGGATCAACCACATGAGGAGATTCATGGAGTGGAGGAGTCCACTCATGCAAAACCAAACATCAGACAAGGCATAAAGCGTACCACAGAAGATGAGAGACTAAAGCTTGATGTGGCACAAAATGTAGGAGTTTCTACATCACAGCGTAGACAGAGACAGTCACCTGACAGATTTACTAGATACATGGCTGTTATGAGAAAGTGTATCATGACAGAGCCATCTTTTTTTGAAGAAGCAGTGTAGGAGACCACATGGGTAGATGCCATGGTGGAGGAGTATGACTCCATTGTCAGAAACAGTGCTTGGGAGATTATTCCAAGGCCGGTGGGAAAATCAGTTGTATGATCAAGATGGATCTACAAGGTAAAGCAAGCTGCTGATGGGAGAATCAAGAAGTATAAGGCAAGATTTGTTGCCCGGGGCTTCTCACAGATCGAGGGGATTGATTATGAAGAAACCTTTGCACCTGTCGCACGATATTCTTCCATAAGGACCATCCTTGCTCTCTCAGCGCAGATGGGTTGGCACATTCATCAGATGGATGTGAAGACTGCGTTCCTTAATGGGATCACTGAGGAAGAGGTGTACATTAAGCAGCGTGAAGGATTTGAGATCTTCAACAACGAGTCGCATGTGTGCAGACTCAAAAGAGCATTGTATGGGTTGAAGCAAACATCACGTGCTTGGTACACATCGATCGACAACTATTTCACTCGACTTGGCTTCACCAAGAGTGAGGCGGATGCAAACCTGTATCAAATTGTGGTGGAGGATAAGATTTTAATCAGGATAAGATTTTAATCATTCTTCTTTATGTTGATGATTTAATAATAACGGGTGATGAGTAGTTGATACACTCATGCAAGGCATATCTTGCAAAGGAGTTTGAGATGAAGGATTTGGGCCTCCTTCATTATTTCCTTGGATTGGAAATATGCAGCGGGAAGTTGAACTGTTTATGTCTCAAGGAAAGTATGCCCGAGAGATACTGGATAAGTTTCACACGCAATGCTGCAAGCCTATCGGCACTCCTCTTCCAGGAAATTGGAGGAAAGAGGATGCTACATCGACAGAGGTAGTGGATGCCACTGTTTATCGACAGTTGGTGGGTTCTCTCATGTATTTAGTTAATACAAGATCGGGCATATGCTATGCGGTGAACCAACTTTCACAAGCGATGGTTAAGCCTACCAAGCTCTTTTGGAATGCAGGCAAACATGTCCTGAGGTATCTCAGGAGCACATCTGAGTATGGATTATGGTATAGACATACAGATGAGGTGAAGTTACATGGCTTCACGGATGTAGATTGGGCAGGTAGCCCAACAGACAGAAAGAGCACATCAGGAGGGATTTTCAGTATCATATCTATGACAATTTCTTGGTACAACATGAAACAAAGATCCGTGGCACTCAGTTAAATAGAAACAGAATACATGGTAGCAAGTCAAGCTGCATGTGAGGCTATCTTGATGAGGAAGATCCTGGTTGGTTTGTTCGGTTCACATTTAGATCCTACAGTGATACATTGTGATAATTAGAGTTGCATTAAACTCTCGATTAATCCTGTGTTTCATGATAGATCTAAACATATTGATATCCGGTATCATCATATTAGATATTTTGTGCAGCGGAAGATCATGTTGCTTCAGTACATTCCTACAGAAGATCAGGATGTAGATATTCTGACGAAGGTGCTCACCAGGAGAAAATTCGAATACCATAGAGCCAGGATCGAGGTGAAGGATAATCCCTATCTTGTTGAGAGGGAGTGTTGAGATTCAACAAGATGATGAGCTTAGTGAAAAGAGTCGCCTTCACTAAGTGGGCCCGCAAGCTATTTTTGGCGCACGTCTATTTTTAGACAATGTCTATTTTTAAACACGGTGATCATATTTTAGAAGTTGCAAGATGATATTTGTGGATGGTTGATCAAGTTTGAAAAATAGATGAAGTTCTATTTTTAGAATATTGGGCGAAGTCTATTTATAGATCGTCAATATAAAAATAGAAGTGTCGATTATTATTAGCTCTTAATAATAATCCGACAATAAACAATTTATTCTCTTGGAGCACTTAGTTTCAGTGCCCAGATTTGGAAAATCAGCAGGATTAAGGAATTGCACAATTCCTAGGGTTTATTGGTGGTTTATGCATGGAGGACTCAGTTAGAACTGAAGTGGCAAAGTTATGACAGAGTTGGAAGAGTAGTTCATGGAGTTGTTATTTAGTTTAACTCAGTTAATGGAGTTAAACTCAGTTGAGCTAGTTGTATCTAGTTTAACTGAATGATACACTGGTGAGAGTGGAGTGAATTAATTAGTTAATTAATTCAAAAATAATAACTCATTAATCAACTAAACAATACAACAGTTAACTACAGTGCATGGCAGTTCCAGTGGAGACCTAGTGGAGAGATAGGTGAAAGGGCAAGATGGACTATTTGTTGTGACTATAGTGATGCATTGATTGCACCACACACACATTGGAGTTGCCAATGAGGATTGCACAGTCAAGGCAAGGGTAATTCGAATTCATTCAGAGCTATTCTTCAGCAGGGATTGCGCAGTGGAGGCAGGATATCAGGAGGCATAAATCAGTGCATGGATTTGCAGATTTCTTCATGATAGTGTGTGACCATTGTATTGTATTGAGAGCTTGATGTACTAAGCTTTGTATGAGATTGTTACATGATCTCCATGATACATAATATATGATAGTCGGGGTTTTCAGCTTCAGGCTTTCCCGTTAAACAATTGTGTTATGTGCGATTGTTTTTATTTATGCTTCACATGTGTTTGCAATTAATTTTTTGCAAAAGATTAATAGTGGAATGATTATGTATTTTGCAAGAAGTTAAATATTGTGAGATTAGGGGAATCTGGATGTATGCATGCTTAGTGTATACTAATTTCTACAAGACTTGTGGGTTATGGCCCACATAACTCATTTACACACGCGGCGGTTATAAAATACATACTTATACGATCTATGGTCTACCTTATTTCTCTGCAACATATCCATCAATAATGCAATTTGGAAATTTATCTCAGCTTTTTCTCAGTCAATTTCTTCTTGACTTATATTCCTTTCCATGCCATTTTATTTGGCATATTTCTTCTCTCTTCTTCTGCTGTGGCTTCTCTCTGAACCCTTGCTATGACTATCAGTAGTAATTCTTCTGTCTTTTGTGAAATGCATCCGTGCACTTGTGAAATGCACTAAGCCTCTCCTTCTCAGCAAGTCTCCATACCTACTGCAAGTACCTCACCAAGCCTTCTCTCCTTGGGTATTTTGGTAACACTGGTTCTCTATCTCTGGAACCTCTATTTGAGCGACTCCTTTGCTCCTTGGCTTCTACAATTCTACTTTCTTTTGATAACACTCTTTTCCTCTTTGTCCAACCTCAACTAGATTCTTTAGGTTCTTTGCCACGTTTCTTTAGAGTATCCACTTGACTCTGCCTTCAAGAACCTAGTTGGTTCTTCTTTTCTTTATAGTTTTCATTGCTGTCCTTACTGAGATATCCCTCCTTTGTTTGCAACCTGCAAAACTCAAACCAGAGTTAAATAAAACAATACCTGCATGATTTCACAAGTAGTCTGCTTCCACTCTTCACATTCGAATGGATAGACAAACCAAGACAAAGAGTGCAAGAAGAAAATATCATGAGTGAATGTCTAAGAATGAGCTTGAGGTCGCTTTTATTTATAGCTTTTGTAATGGACCACTTGTGGTTATGACTAAATCCAGATGTGCTTAGGCCGACCCATTCCATTTCATCAATAAATAAAATAATTCACAATTTAACTTTCTCTTAACCAATTGGGGTGATCTATAGGTCAAATTTCGCTCTCTTGAAAAGAGGAATCTAATGTAATTATAATCTTGATCATATGAGATTTCTAAAGTGGAATTTGACCGTAGTTTCATAATTTTAACACTCCCTCTCAACCAGGGAGAATTCCACTCGCTGATATCTATTCATCAATCAATATGCCATTCTGGTATCTTCATGCATCTTCATATATTGTCATTGATCATCTTTTTCCTATAGTTTTCATGTTGTGAAGCTTTACCATTAAAAATCATCAATTTAATTCTCATGCTTATATATGCTTATCCCTTGCTTGCTCCTGCTCGTATGCTGAACATTATCGATCTAGAAAAAGAATATTTTTTTCACCGAAGGGGAGCTTAGCTACCACCCTTCATCTATCAGGCTATAATTCAAAATCTCTGCCAGTGGGTTTCTATCCAGAATATCATTGTCAATCATCATTGGAGAGCATATCGTTAGGGAACACATCTCGACCTGTAACTGCATCGGGGAGCACATCCTGACCCATAATCTCATGGGGAGCTATACCTCTAAAATCCCATATCTATAAATAGGATATCCATCCATGCAGGGGAGCCCATCTCTACCTCGGTATCACATCGGGGAGCTCAATCTCAACCCAGAACCACATAGGGTTATTTCAACCCATCCTATTACCTACTAATCTTCCCATCAATGACCTTGAATAGTGAGGTTTTAGAACACCTTCATCATAATCAACTTGTGTTGTAAACCCAAAGTACATTCTCAACTCGTTGGCCAAACGAGGAGCGGTATTCCCAACAAGCCTTGGTTGAGGGTATGATGCCCACTAGGGTATACTGTGCATAGAACAGATATCAGAGCAACATCTCTGACCCTATGAAGATAGGGGAGAAACATATCAACCCTTGGTAACATATAGGGAAGGACCCTATTGTCCAAATATCCCTCGAAACCAGGAGCCCTCCATTTCAATTCCTCATCTCAGGAGCTCGGACAGAGAGGAAGATTTTTCTCAGTGTCCTTGATCAATGCTTCTCTCAACAAACTCACATATGGTATCTACTTGTCTAAATAGCAGTTGATTCTTGTTCACACAAGACATCAAGTCAAGTGTTAAGTTAGAACATACATACTAATGTATATTGCAACAAGATACCATAATCACCCTCCCTCTCATGGAGGTTTCAATCACAAAGGAATACCATACTCATCCTCCCTCTCATGGAGGTGTCAATTAAAAGCCTAAGTTTGTCTTGAATAACTAAATTGTCTCAAAATGTGGAGAGATCTCAGTCCCGACTATATGGTCTCCAGATCATGCTTAAACAAATCTCTAAGGAGCTTCTACATCCTGCCTCACAGCTAGCCATGCTAGCAACATTGTACCCGACCTCGGTAGTGCTATGGACCTATCATCCAAGATATCATGGTAGATCTCATATTAAGGAAACATCCAAATGTGCTCATTAGCAATAATCCCAAACATCATTAGTTCATTCATGCAACTATATATCATGGGAGAAATATCTTAATCTCTAAAAATAGAACGTTTAATGCAGATATTTAAAAAAGGATGCTTGGTATCAATTCTGAATGAAGCAACTCAATCATGAATTTAATCATGTTCTATACACATCATATATGGATGGATGTTAAAAAAGGAACATCAATTCTTCAATCAACCAGTGGATGCCATGTCAAGTTCAAAAAATTTTGAAATTTAACCCAGAGAGTCGAAGGATTTACATTCCATTACACAAAGAAATTTTATTAACAAATTTGAAATATAATATTTCTTTCCCAAATTTCAGAAATCTATTCATCATGCCATGATACATTATTTTGATCTTCAGAAGCTATTTCCCTCTAACTTAGATCGTCGGAGGCTAATCACCTGTCAAGGGTAAATCATCAGTATGTATACTCAAAATCAAGGCCATACCTTGGAACTTATTATCCCGACTTCATCAGATAACTGTCAAATATGGAAAAATCTGAAATGGGGAGCTTGCATCACACAACGCTCTTTGTAATCATAATGTATTAGTAAGTCAGCATACTCAGCCTTACATAAATCAATGTCGTGTCGGCAAAATCATCTCATTAATGTTTAGGAGCTAAACAAAAACTATTATCAAGGACATTGATATCATAGTATCAATTATTTCAACCAATGACATGTAGAGCTCATATTAAGTCTTGACTTCATTTAGTATCAAATCCATAGGTCAGTCATCTAACATGCCATTAAAAGTCATTTTCATTACTAGATGCAAGTGCATACATCAAGGTTAAGTCATGCATGTTCCATCTTCATACTGAGTCACAACAACCATTGTACTAGGAACAAGGAGGCCAATACAGAGCCATAATTTTGAATACTCGCATAATACATTGAAGGTCACTATGCCTACATAGCATTTTCATCAGGGAAAACTCAACAATCGCCAGATAAAATCATGTCAAATGTAATATTCCAAATTAGGAAAAACAAGAATATAGAACATAAAACTGGAAAATTAAGTGAAATATCAACACATCCAATAAGAGAAAATGATAAAGCCATTTTATTAGACATTATAGCAGAAAATATATACAAGATCTTGAGGAAAAAGACACTCAAGCTAGGAAAAACATGCCTCTAAGGACCCATTACATGAAATATGAAGAACCGCTGCTATACAAAATGCTGGAGGCTATGAAAACACAGTTTTTGATGGGGCTAACTACTGCTGTAAATGAGAACACATGGATCTGTTGATATAATGCTTAGAAAATGCTAGGATCAGAGATTTAGGCTTTCTAACACAATTCCAAGTCAACCCAGAAAGGGTTTCCGGAAATACACAAAATGAAAAATGCAACCCTAGGGCTGAATAATGCTTTGCAAATGGATAACTATTGGGAGGTAGCTGATATGATTTAAAAATGGCTGATACCCCTCCTTACTAAATTTTCGGATTAAGGGCTACTCCCCTCACTAGAAAAAAAGGTCAAGAACTTGGGTACTTGACCCTCCACTGTAACTGCCTTGCAAAATAATGCAATTTCTGAAGGAGACTGTGCTATGAATGATGGCTGAAGCTTGGCCTGATGCTAGATGGTGGAAATGAAGCTCAATGAACCTCTCTTGATTGGGCACACGAAGTCCCCTGAGGATGAGGGTGGGATTTCCACTCGGAAACATCCTTGTGCTAAACAACAGAACAGACTTCGCTAAAAATATGAAGCGTGCAGAAAGTCATAAAAGACCAAGACATAAACAATAATTAGAATTCCCTCTATGGATTCCATCCCCTTCCTTTCTTGGTGAGCTTCCTCACCCTGGATCCCACTCATTAAAGATGCTACTCTCATCCATACACTCCTCCATCATAATTGCACTCTCCTCCATTAACTCTCCACTACCTCCATGACAACGCTGTTGATTTGGTCAGCCTTGACCCTATCCACATGATTTAACCACTATTCACACCCAAAATTGATTTATTCAACTGATATAATGATCCAAATTCACATTATAAGTGGTCTTATCCCTATTAAAGATATTTATGGGTCTCTCTACCCTCTTATCCATCTATATTATTAAAAAAAGAAAAAATTAATATTCCAACTAGCTGAAAGCTAATTAGGAATATTACAGTCCTCCTCTCCCAAATTTTACTTGTCTTCAAGAAACTGCAAGGATGGATACTACAAAACCTCCTCCTCATCATTTTATTGGATCCACCACTGAACCTGATGCTCTCCAATTAATCTGTCGATTAGCCGCCCCTCCCAAGTGTCCAAGTTAGCCCTTGGTGAGAGCAGGAGAACCATGGAGGCAACTACATGCTGTCTAATGGCATTCTTGAGGCACGAGATATGAAAAATGTTGGGGATATTAATCCCAGCGAGAAGCTCCAACCTATATGCTACTCTCCCAACAAGATGGATCACCCTGTGTGGTCCATAGAAAATATCCTCAATCCCCTGCTTATGTAATGTAGATGGGCTGTATGGCTGAAAATGATTGACCAAATTTTCCACCCCACGATGTCCCACTCCCAATCTATGATCTATATAGAACTCCTGCTGATCTTGGGTTGCAGCAATGTTGTCCTCAAGAGGTTGGAATGCATCCTAACTCTCTAGGATCCAATCTTTGGTTCGAGGAACCTTGCTTTCCCAACCCATTCCATCAATAGTGAATAGAACATCACCACCATATGGAAAAAAAGAGATACACCGAGTTCCATATGAAATAATGGATGGTGAAAATAGTCCCTCAAGTGAGACCAGCGCTGCTCTACTCCTAGCTGCCTCAGAGCATAATGCGGTAAGTGGCTTTCTAACCACTTTCTTGCTACCTATCTCTTCTCATCTTCCTGAGAGTGGTAACTGATATTTGGTGTCAACTGGGTACACCCCAAACATAGTAATACCTGACCAATGTCATCTAGGAAGTGGCTATATCCCTCACTAACTGTGGCCTTAATTAGACCATGAAGTCCAAGGAGAGGCTTGCCCTCTTGTGATGCAATGCATTGTAAATAAATGCAAAAGGAATGGAAATGCTCTCTTAGTTGATCTATGACTATAAAGATACAATCCTTACCATGTACTATTGGCAAGATGGCGATGAGCTCCATAGATGAGCTCTCCCACCTCTCTCTCAGAAAAGTAGGTAACTGTAACAACCTTGAAGGATGGTTGTTTTCCTCCTCATTCTTCAGGAAAACTCCGCACTCTTTGATATGCTAGAGCACATCCTCCATGAGACCCTCCCATGAGAATCTCTCCTTAATGGCCTGATATGTCCCAATGAAACCTTGGTGACCGAAAAGGAGCGAGTCATGTGCTCCATGTAGAATATTATCCTTGAGCTTGAAGTCTCTAGTCAAGAAGACCTGATCCTGGTAACAGATGACTCCATCCACTATTCTGTAACTCTCATTGGTCACCTACCCATCAAGCACTTCACATGTGAAGTGGTTCTTGGAATAATCCACCAATACATGGGACTCCCAATATGGATCTATAACCCTTAATGACAACACTACCATCTTTTGTAAAAAGGTACCTGTCATCTCATAAATCCCCTCTTTGTCATGCTCAATGCCAAAGTTACATGCCAGAGTACTGCTATCCCAATTTTGCTGCCTCCCTTGCAGCTTCTTTTTCTCAGGAAAAGATTGAAGTTTATGGTGGTCAACCTTCACTTGGAATATATTTCCCATCCAAAAATTCCTAAGTTTGGCCAATGCATGCATGAATTCCAACAACCCCTTACCATATATGGAAGACTCATTTCGGTGTGGGAGTATCTTCTAACTATTCAAGGCTATGGAGTAGCCCCTTTGCACCATAATTGTGCCACCATGTACTCCTGAAACACCACCTTTCAGCGCAAGAGGCTTGGCGAGAGATGGTAACAATGATACTAGACAAATATTCATCTCCTCCTTGAGCCAATAAAAGGTCCTTTGCGCTGTGCTAGTCTCACCCAAGGCTCCTTCCTTAGCCAGATCTATGAATGGTTCAACTTGTTGTGAGAACTATTTTATCAACTTCCGGTTCACAAGCCTTTTTGGTGGAATGCCTCTAGATAACATATCATCATGGTTTAGAGTAGACTGTATATGAGTGGAATAATTTTTCCTTGCTTCCACTGCGCAAATCAGTCTCCGTTTTATGTGCAAAGAATTCCTGGGATGGATAGGTGTGCATGCCCCTAATCACCTGATGCCGACCACTCTTCTTATCTATCCACTCCATCTGCAAAGTCTCCCAATCTGTGGTGACCTTTCCCAATGTAATCAACCACTGCACACCCAATATCACAATAGTGTCAGGAAGTTCGACCACAAAGAAGAAAATGCTGGAACATACTTCATACACTGCATGGTTCTAGCTCCTGGAACCAAAACTAAGAATCCCTCAAAATCATCAGTGGGTATTTTTCTCCTCTAAACTAATTGAGCATCAATGAAATTGTGGGTGGCCCACTTTCTATCAATACTGATACCTGCCACCCCTGAACTGTACCTTGGACTCTCAAAGTCAGATACTTGGGTACTCCTCGCAAAGATGCAAGGGCCCCTCCAATTGGAGAAAATTCCCCTTACCCACCTCTTGGTGGTTGTAGTTCCTTCCTTTCTATCACAACACTATTGTCTCCCTCTGGCTCCTCTTCTTCCTCCTCCTCACTATCAGATAATACCTCTATATATTTGGGCTTCCCTGAAGCACACCGATGCCCTGGTGCTCATGGTTCTTGGCATGTGAAGCAAAGCTTCATTCTCCTCAAGTCCTTCTAGAAATCATCACTAAGAGGTCCCTTGTTCTGGTTCTCCTTTGGAGGAAGAACCTTTGACTGAAAAGTGGGCTTTTTCTTAAATGGAGCTCTTGCCCTTGAAAAAGCATCTTGTAAGTCTCTAGCCCTTTCAATGGCATCTTGGAGTGTAGTTGGTTTAGTGGACTTAACCAACCCATGCAAAGGCTCTGCTAGCCCATAAATTAACATATAAAATCTCCTAGCTGTAGATAAATCTGACACCATAACAGAAAGTTTTAGAAATTCATAGATATAGGTTTCTGGATTACCCGACTGCTTGAGCTTGGCTAGCTCAACAAAGGGTGCCTCTAAATCTCTTCGATCAAATATTTCCAATAACCTCCTAGTGAAATTTGCATATGCAGTCACATTTGCGTTCCCCAATGTAGAAATATCATGAAACCACCAATCATGAGCCTCACCTTATAGGTGCAGTGCTGCTATTTTAATGGCTACCATCTCTGGTACTTGGTTCAACAGGAAATAGATGTCTACTTTCTCCACCCAAGACTTGGCTGTGCACTTGGATGACCCATCAAAAGCAAGCAAAAATAATATACCCATGTACGCTGTAGATCATTGTTCTGCATATACCCTCCACTTCTATTGTTATTCCAAGGTCTCCTATTGTCCTTGATTTGACAGAACTCCTGAAAGTTTATAATATATTTGAATATATGAGATTGAGACTCATTCTCTAGAAAATAGTCTTCAAGAGTCTCTTTTTCTTGGGGTCCTCCACCTACATTCTTAGCAGTGGGAAATGGAGGCATAGTGGAGCGTTGGGAAAATTGCTGCCTCACTGGTTGTTCATACCAGTGATGTGAAATGCCAGAGATTTCTCCATGTATAAACCCTCTAGGGGATTCTTTGTGTCTCTCCACTCTCATCTCGATTTCTCTGGAAATATCCTACATGGTTTGGAGAAGAAGCTTGGGAAACTCATTTTCATGCACCTCTCCTAATATGTAGTTTTTCCGTTGTCTTATTTTTTGTCTGTATAATGATATCTCTGGTTTCTATTAAGATACCACTTCTCCCTCTATGTGAAAGGCTCTTCTTCTTCTGATGACATGACTATTTTAATACACAGGCTGAGCCAAGATTATGCTCTGATACCACTGTAATATTCCAAATTAGGAAAATCATGAATATAGAACATAAAACTGGAAAATGCAGTGAAATATCAACACATCCAATAAGAGCAGATCATAGAGCCATTTTATTAGACATTATAATAGAAAATGTATACAAGATCTTGAGGAAAAAGACACTCAAACTAGGTAAAACAAGCCTATAAGGACCCAATACATGAAATATAAAGAACAATTGGTATACAAAATGCCGAAGGCTATGAAAACGTAGTGTTTTTTGGGGCTAAATGCTACTGTAAATGAGAACACATGGATCTTCTGATATAATGCTTAGAAAATGCTGGGATTAGAGATCTAAGCTTTCTAGCACAATTCCAAGACAACCCAGAAATGGTTTCCAGAAATAAACAAAATGAAAAATGTAGCCCTAGGTCTGAATAACACTCTACAATTGGATAAATGATGGGAGGTGGCTGATATGATGTAAAAATTGCTGATATCCCTCCTCACTAACTTTCCGGATGAAGGGCTGCTCCCCTCACTGGAAAACAAGGTCAAGAACTTGGGTACTTGACCCTCCATTGCAACTGCCTTGCAAAATAACGTAGTTAGAGAAGGAAACTGCATTGTGAATTGTGTATGAAGCTTGGCCTAATTTCGGATGGTGGAAATGAAGCTCAATTAACCTCTCCTAAGTGGGAACTTGAAGTCCCCTGAGGATGAGGGTGGGGTTTCTGATCGGAAACACCCTTGTGCTAAACAACATAGTAGACACCGCTAAATAGCTGAAGCATGCAAAAAGTCATAAAAGACCAAGGCATAAACAATAATTAGAATTCCCTCTATGGCTGCCATCCCCTTCCTTATATTATTGGTGAGCTTCATCACCCTCGGTCCCACTCATCAAAGATGCTACTCTCATGCATACACTCCTCCATCATAACTACGTTGTCCTCCATTAACTCTCCACTACCTCCACAACAACGTTGTTGATTTGGTCAACCTTGACCCTATCCACATGATTTAGCCCCTATTCCCACCCAAAAGTGCTTTATTCTACTGATACAATGATCCACATTCACATTAGAAGTGGTTTTATTCCTACTAAAGATATTTATGGGTCTCTCTACCCTGTTATTCATCTATCTTATTAACAAAAGCAAAAATTAATATTCCAACTAGCTGAAAGCTAATTAGGAATATTACATCAAATCAAAATGTGCGATCATGGTAAGGTCTATAATTATATACATTTCTCAATCATTAAGAATCATGTAAAATGTTCCAAACACAACTTATCATTTAGCCTAATCATATTAGCTTTTGTAGCACAAACATAGTGACATATTCATGTGAATGTTTCAGTCACCTAGAAACACAAGTTCGGTTGAAACATACAAAATTTTACTTATGAAAACTCTTAATGGTGTCTGCAACACATTTGCAGAACGAACATCTTCCAAGTGGCCATCTAATTTCATGCTTGATCCTTTATTTCCCGTGCTTAACAACTTTAACCCAACAACTTCAAAAAATCAGTTTACAGTGGTAGGACATATCAAAGATCCCTTGATTCAAGGTACATATTGTTTTCATGCACAAAACTTCAAACATGTGACTGATAGGCTTGGTCACACCTATGGGCCTTCCATTGTGCAAGAGAGGCTTAGACGTCTGTTGTGGATTAACAATATCAGATATCGATAAATCATATTTCAACATATACTGGAAATATGAGTAAGAATATTTTAAGAGAGTTTCTCCCTCTCAATGAGATTCCACCTTATTCATATTTATTCATGTCATCAACCTACCTTTCCTAGAAAAAATATGTTAGATCATAAGAAAAAAACATATATCCATCTTGGTCAGCTACTACAACATCACATCATGACATCAAACTTTCATCAAGGGTTGGATTTACATGATAGGGCAGTGGACAAGTGAGATGTTATGAAATGAGCTCCCCAAATAGAGGAAAAGAGAGATCAACGCCTTAGAAATCAACCACTTCGAGGGGGAAACCTCCTTTAAATTAATTAAATGAATAAATCTTGGATGAAACAAATGTAAAAACCTCCTTTTTATATATAGGAGTCCATGGGGTCACAATATAATCCTAGCCGACCTAACAATAATAATGTAAGGGCACAATAATAACACTATGGGGACTACATGGGTACAACAATAACAATAAGGGGGCTACAGTAACAGCAATAAGGGGGCTACAATAACAACAATAAGGGACTACACTAGTAATATAGGGCCCTGACATGCCCCTCTCCTTAAAAAAAGTTTTGTCCTCAACACTTGAGTAGTTCTGGATGCTTATATATAAAATTCTCATGCTCCAATGTGGAGTCTTCAGTGGGTAAGTTCTTCCACGTGATGAGATACTCTAAAATTGATCGATTTCGTAGCTCTCGAGTTCTTGTTTTTGTGACTGCTTCAGGTTCCAATATGATTTTTCCTTCCTCATTAAGTTTTGGAAATATTGTTTGAACGAGAAGTTTGTGAGCTATAACCTTCTTTAAGCATGAAACATGGAAAACTGGGTGCACTCAAGAAGATGCAGGAAGCTCCAATTTGTATTCCATAGTACCAATATTTTGCAACACCTTGTAAGGACCATAGTAATTTGGAGATAATTTATTATCCTTCTTAGCTTGCTTGAGGGACATTTTCTTGTATGGTTGTAGTCGTAAAAATACCCAGTCACCTACATCAAAATTTCTCTTGCTGCGATGTTGATCTGCCTGTTGTTTCATTCGACTCTGTGCCAAATTTAGGTTATCCTTTAAGAGGTGGATAACTTTTTGTTGATGCTTGATGTGATCTTCCACTGCTTGAACCTTATAATTTTCTCATAAAGATGATGTGATGGACGACATATGATATCCATAAAGTTCCTTAAATGGGGTAATTTTTGTTGTAGTGTGGAAGTGCTATACCACCATTCAGCCAGAGGTAACCAATTGACCCATTGTGTTTGTTTATTAAGTACAAAGCAATGAAGATATCCTTCCAAAAATTTGTTCACTATCTCAGTTTTTCCATAGAATTGAGGATGATAAGATAATCTATGAGCTAGTTGAGTATGCAAACAAGAAAATAATTACGTCCAAAAATTTCCAGTGAAAATGGGATCTCTATCGCTTACAATAATCTTTGGGTTTCCATGTAGCTTTTGAATTGTTTCCTTAAATGTAGTAGGAACTGTACTCTTTTTAAATGGATGAGATAATGCACAAAAGTGTGCTTACTTGGTAAGTCTATCAACTACCACCATGATGACACTCTTTCCTTTAGACTTAGGTAAACCTATGATAAAATCCATTGAAACCTCCTCCCAATGTTGATTTGGAATGGATTAAGTCTATAGAAAGCCCGGGGTATTAATTGTCTTAACTTTATTTTGTTGGAAAACCAAACATTCCGCCACAAACCTTTGAATATCATATTTAAGGCCATTAAAAAAAAATTCTTTCTTCACCTTGTGGTAAGTTTTTAAAAATCCCGAGTGTGCTCATAAGGGAGAGGTGTGCAATTCCAAAAGAATATTTTGTTTTGTTTGGGACTTATTACAAATATATAAGCGATGTTTGTACCATAAGGAATCATTTTTCCAACTAAATGTATTAGATTTACTAGGATCTTGCTGCAACTTTTGAATGAGTGTCAATACTTCTTTTTCATTTTTCCATTCCTCCCTTGCTTTTGTTATCCAATCTGGTTGGATAATAGAAATGGCACAAAGCAATGCTTCCACATTCTCATCCTTTCTTGAGAGTGCATCTACAACAACATTTAGTTTCCCTTTTTTGTAGATGATTTCAAAGTCATAACCCAACATATTTGTGACCTATTTTTGCTGCTTTTCTGAAGATAGTATTTGTTCCAAAAAGTAATTTAAGACTATCATGATCAGTTTTTACCTTGAAGTGTCTTCCCATTAGGTAAGGTCACCATTTATTTAGTGCATGAAGTATTTCCAACATTTCCTTCTCATAAATAGCTTTTTGTAAATACTTTCCTTTGATTGGACGGTTTTCAAAAGCAATGGGTCTCCCTTCTTGCATTAAAACAACACCAATTCCATTTCCCGAGGCATTACATTCCACAATAAAGGTTTTTTTGAAGTCTAGCGTAGCTAATACCGGTGCTTGGAATATTTCCTCTTTAAGATGTTCAAAGGTCTTAGTTGCTTTAGAAGTCCATGAAAATGCATATTTCAATAATGTTGTCAGGGGTGCTGCTATTCTCCCATAATTATTAACAAACTTGTGATAATACCATGTTAACCTGAGAAATCCTCGCTACTTCTTTATGGTTGTGTGGAATTTCCATTCCTTAATGGCTTTAATTTTGTTAGGGTCTACCTTAACACCCTCCTGAGATACAATATGACCCAGATATTCCACCTCTTGTACTGCAAAGAAGCATTTGCAGGATTTTGCATATAATAGTTTCTCCTCCAATGGTTTGAGCACCCTGTCAACATGTTGAACATGATCCTTCCAAGACCTTTTGTAGATTAGTATATCATCAAAAAATACTAACAAAATTTTTCTAAGGAACGGTTTCAAAATGGAATTCATTAACCCTTGAAATGTATAAGGTGCATTGATAAGGCCAAAATGCATGACCAAAAATTAAATGCTACCATCCCCAAATATTGTAACCATTGTAATCCTCATACAACATCAACACCACCCATTGGAATGGAAAGAATTGGACTATTAAATACATATTCCCCCATGGTTAGCTCTATATTATGGCACTTTCCAGAGAAATTTATAGTTCCTCCATTTTCTACCATCACTTGACACTCTTGCGCTAGGTATAGGAAGCAATTCAATTCCTTGGCTACCTTACAATGAATAAAATTATGGGTACCATTGGAACGCAACTCCCTAAAGCTACAAATTTTGTATATTTTTATATTAATTAATCTAACTCAGGGTTTTTTTGGGTAGGTCAAAGCCCCGAACGCATTGTAGTGGGTCAAAGGGTAGACCTAGAGTCTGAAAACCACGGTTTGTGGACCATAGGAAAGCATAGGCTAAGTCCGTATAAATAGATGAATATTTGGAGTCTAGAAGGTAGGGATGAAATTAAGACTAATGCTACGTGCGAACCATTAGATCTGTTTGGTTGTTTTGGGTAAGGGCTCTTGCTGGATGTGTGCACGGAGATCCTTAGTCCTGTTGTGTGCGGGCCCTGCTGGTTGTGGGCACAGGCTATGTTTGGGTTGTAACTGGGTTTTTGGATGCTAATATATGTGGGTATAGTCGAAGTATCTCTATGTTATCTAGATTTATTGTGCCACTGTTGATGTGAATCTTCAGAATCTGTTTGGTGTTGTGAATACGTCAGTGCTATCTGTTTATGCTGTGAATATATCTGTGTTATGGTATGAAGTATATTTGTGATCTGTTATTGATGCGTTTATGATATTATGTACTGGTAACTGCTGATATGCACATGGATGCAAAGGTAATGACTAGATTTGTGCATGGTAATAGCTCTGTTATGATTAATTACGGATTATACTATTAACGAACGTGCAAATAAACCTATCTGTGCAAATTCTAGAGGTTGCAAACACATATCTGCTTTGATTACATACTCTCTCTCAGGGTGGGGAAACCTAGTTCCAACACACTCCCATACTACTTTGGGTGAGACCTTGGCCTACACAAGTAGTCATTGCCGAAAGGGCCAGTAGTATAGGGGTTTGTTGGCAAACTTCAACCTCTGAACCTAGGTCAGGACCCCTCAAGCCAACAAATGGTTCCTTTGCCAGGACGAGGAGCATTTTGAGAGAGAGTTTGGGTAATGCTACGAGGCCATTGGAGTCCTAAGAAGGCGGAAATTGAGGAGTGGTTCGAAAGACAGGTTCATGAATTTGCTATAAAAGAAAACCGTAGCACAAAATTGACAGCTGAGAAGTGGAAAAATAAGTACATTTTTACTGAGGTATATGAAATTTTCTTTGTAACCTTTTCACACGAGCTGCAGGAGTCACTAGCTAGGCTCGTAGATTTCCAGACATGTTGGAAGGATGATCAGGTCACACAGTGGACTCCAGAGTTGATCCAACAATTGGAAAGAACTGAAAATACCATCACCCATACGGTAGATCACTGGGTGGATAGCATGCTCGGAGGATTTGTGACAGAATTCGTAGTTGATCAGTTCATATCCTATTCAGAAGCAGAGTGGAGGTTATTCAAAGGGTTCCGAGGTAAGTTCCTGAAAACATTGCCTTTGTTAATCAAAATATCACTATGCGAGAAAGGCATTCTATGCAGCCACACCGAGTGAATGACCCCTGATCTGAGCGAGAGCACCACGCGAAGTGGTAAATACTACCAAACTAATCAAGAAGGAGATAGATCTGTCTACATTCTAGTAAGGGGTTCGATTGCACATAGCCCTTCAGCTACACCACCCTCAAGTCAGCATAGGGGTAAGAACTCACCCATACCACCTCCTCCACCAGAAGACGATATGGCCTCGCACATGAAGCTACCTACCTTCAAAGGTGTAGGGGATGAAGATATGGACCGGTTCTAGTTTGTCACAGAGTCAATATGGACTGTGCAAAATGTGGCTAGCAATGCTGTAAAAAGGGTGTAGCTATCCCTCACCTTCGAAGGAAGAGCCCTGGACTGGTATATGGGATACGTAGCTCAGCATGTGAATGCGACCATTCAAGAGGTTAAGTATGCCCTAAAACAACATTTTCGGAAGCCTAAGTCTTATTCTCAGATAGTGAATGACCTAAAATATTTCAAATAAGGGTCCTATGAGTCTGTATCAAAGGCTCACCAACGACTAAAGAAGGTGATCAGAGAGGGGGAATTTCTGTATGATGACATACAACACAAGGAATGGTTCATCGCTATGTTACTACCTCACTTGTGCAGGTCTATGGGTCAGCAAGCCATTGACTTGCAAGAAAAAGACTTGGAGATTGCTATGAATTTGGAAGCCACGCCGAGAGATGATGCTCATTTTGGGGTACAATAGATCCAAGGGCAGCTGCAGGAAATGCATCTTAAAATCCAGAAACTGCGTAAGGAGATGGGGAAAGAAGCTAACCTAGACATATGGTGCATAATATGTAGAGTGTCTGGGCACACCAAGGATCAGTGCCCTCTATTGATAGATTATATGAAGGCCAGGGGGCCCGACCCATTACATCCTAGGGAAGGTGCAGGACCAAGTAGTTCGACCTTATGGTGGGTTGACTATCACGTAGCAGCACTACATGATACCAACCACTGCCCCCGTCTGGCCACTTATGTTCTAGTATTGAAGCAACAATGGTATTGATTTTTCTCATCTGTGAATCATGACGAACATAACTGTTGGACATACGACCTAATGATGGACCAAGGAAACTTATATAGGATGTAGGCTAACCCCTTGTTGCCTCTATCTCCCTCAAGCAGAGGAGGCTCCCCAGCTAGGGGCATAGGAGGGGGGAGGGGTGGAGGCGCAGGTCGGGGAAGAGGGCAACTGTTCTGTTATAACTGTGGAGAAGTAGGACACTTTGCGAGCGACTGCCTGGACCCTGCGAGGCAATCTTGCAGGTATTGTAGACAATTGGACCATGTGATTGAATACTGTCCAATTCTAATAGTAAAAATGCAGGAAAAGCAGTAGACACCTACTCAGAATGTGCAAAGGGTTAAATCAGAACCATGAGACGGAGGACCAAGCATGAATGTCATAACACGCAGCAGCATGGCCACAAGGAGAGCTAAGGAAAATGCTGCGGTTGAGCCTCTTATCTTAAAAAAAACTACCAAACAAGAAGGGTTGGATCTACAAAAGGAAAAGGTATTCTTTGTCGCAGCTCGCAAAGACTTTATTGAGACTGAGGCATCTACTTCTAAGGCTCCCGCAAACATCAAAGTAGATGATGAGGTCAAACAATTTTTGTAGGCATGTATGAAGATACTGCGCAACCATAAGGCAGTAGAAAATATTCAAGAACTAATATATAACTATGCAGAAAAAGCTAATCCCGTCACAAAAGTTAAGGATGTGAAAAAACTTTACAAAAATAAGAAACACATTGGTTGAGAGATGTGGCTTACTGCGCGGATTGGTGTCTATGAAATGGATTAGGTCATCTTAGACCTAGGATCAAATGTGAATGTCCTTCCTAAGCAGACATGGCAGCGGATGGGTGAACCAAAGCTTGAATGGTCCACTATACAGTTGTGCATGGTTAACCAGTAGAAGGTCATACCATTGGGGAGGCTGTTGAAAATTATGGTAGAAATTACAGGAGTTAAGGTATGTGCCGACTTTCTTGTAATCTAGATTATGGACGATGCAGATCCTTACCCTATGCTTCTAGGGCTTGATTGGGCTATAGGTATGGGAGGTATTATCAACCTAAATAAAATAAGCATGGTGTTTGAGAATGAAGGAACACGGGTGATAGTCCTGCTAGATCCCGCTGAAGGAGAGCGGTATACAGAACCAGTGTGCGAGGAAGAGGATGTGGATCACATCTATAAATTGATCATTCGGGACGAAGATTAGATCAATCCTATAGATGAGGGTGTGCTCTGTTGGGAGAAGGATAGCGAATGTTTTTCTGACTCTGGCGGGGAGGTAGAAAATTGGTAGAATAGGTTACATGATGTCTCTGCGCTGCGCTGTCTTAGGATCGCAAAGAGGTTCCATTGTATTTTCTCAGAGGTAAGAGACTTGCCCTACTTTGATGGTTCTGGTAGCATTAAGGAGTTCCTGCAAACCTTTGAATCTGAAGTCCCAAGGGAACGAAGGCTATGGGCCCTTAATCTCGCCATACGTGCAACTCCTACAAGGTGGTGGGACACGCATAAGGGGGCATTCCAGGATTGGGAAGAATGTCGCGACATGATGATCTTACGGTTCGAACCTCCATCTCACCTACGCGTAAAGACTTTCCTGGGGCTAGGGGACCCGCGCAAGCACTTGTCTGCATGGATGACAGAATAGGGCGACAAAACTATAGAAGAATGGGTCCATATGTTCATTCACGCCTTGGGGCCAATCCCGACCACATGGTATCTAGACGCAGAGTTACACCAACATAGCCGCCACTTGGAAACATGGAAGGATGAGTTTGTAGGGACATTTGGGTTGATAGGAGGAACGAAGGCACTCGATGGAGCTTTGCAGGACATTAATGCCTTGATATTTTATGAATCCCACCCGTGGGTAGCACATGGGGCCCCAACATGGGAAACACAGATGCAGGACATAGTCAACTGTCGCAATCTATTGATAGAGGAGTGCGATGAAGACACAAGGAATATTTATATCCCAAACTCAGAGGGGGAGCGTGCAGGTGGTTGACCTCCGTTGCAGAACATTGATGTCACTAAGCCTTGGAAGCTATGAGAAGTCAACATTGGAACATAGGCGCAGCCCAAGTTAGCCAAGATTGGGGACTATTAGGATGATGATACCGTGGGAAAAGTTGCAGAACTCCTCATGGAATACCAAGAATTATTCCTGATGAAATTTTCAAAGCTCAAGGGGATCACAGGGGACCTAGGAGTCATGCGTATCACTTTAAAACTATATGCGCACCTGATAAAGCAACACCCTTATCGATTGAATCCCAAGTATAAAAAAAAAGTCAAGGAAGAAATTGAAAAAATGCTTGCCGCTGGTATCATCGAACCAGTCGAACAATCAAACTAGGTAGGTTCGATGGTGGTTCAAGAGAAAAATACTAAGGGAGATATGAGGATCTGTTTTGACCTGCGCAAATTAAATGATGCTTACGTACATGATCCCTTTCCTACGCCATTATTAGATGAAATCCTTGATAGCGTGGGGGGGCAAGAGGCATATTCGTTCACTGATGGATTCTCGGGCTATCATCAGATTAGGATCACACCTGAAGGTCACAACAAAAATACATTCGCTACTGAATGGGGTTCATTTCAGTACACCGTTATGCCATTTGGACTTAAGAATTCCCCTGCCATCTTTTCGCGGGTGGTAGTTGCAGTATTTAAGGAATTTATCCACAAGTTCTTAGAGGTATATTTTGATGATTGGACTATATTTGGGTTAGTAAAGAGTCATGTCTCGATCCTGCGCATGATGCTGGATGCCTGCAGAAAGCACAAAATCTCCATGAATATCAAGAAGTGCATATTCTATGTACCATTTGGGATCTTATTGGTTCACGTAGTTTGTAGACAAGGGCTGATGGTTGACCCTACCAAGGTGGCAGTTATCATCAACCTAGTAGTTCCTACAACTGAGAAGCACCTGCATTCGATCCTCGAACACATAGGCTACTACAAGAAGTTTCTTCAAGGGTACACACTAATTACAACACTTATGGAAAAATTGCTGAAAAAGGAGGTATCATTCTGTTGGGATGACGAGTGTCAGAAAGGCTTTGAGTTACTTAAGGAGAAGATGGTCTCTGTGCCTATCCTCATATTCCTTGATTGGGCGAAGGTGTTCCATGTCTATGTCGACCCTTCAGGGATCGCCCTAGGAGCTATCCTGACGCAACCAGGGGAGGGGGAAATTGACCATCCAGTTGCGTTTTCCAGTAGGAAGCTCTCTAATGTAGAGTGTAACTACTCCACTACTAAGCACGAAGGGCTAGCCATAGTGTACGCCCTACAAAAATAGCGGCATTACTTATTGGATGGGCATTTTAAGATGTACATCGATCACTTAGCTTTTAAGTACCTATTGAATAAGCCTGCGTTGAGGGAGAAAATATGCTGACGGCTTTTGGTGTTTCAAGAATATGACTTTGAGATCATCGTAAAGTCGAGAAAGTTGAATGTTGGGCCAGATCACCTATCCTGGATCGAAAACAGCGAAGAACCAACCAACCTAGAGGAAGAACTACCGGATGTGCAGCTGTTTTCTATTAAGGTAGTAGATGCGCACTTCGCTGACATCATTCACTTCTTGACTACGGGGACGACACCTGCAGAATATTCAGTACAACAGAAGAAATAGTTGGTAACCCACGCAACAGACTTTACCATTATTGCAGGACACCTATATAATTAGGGAGTTGAATAAGTGCTGCAAAGATATGTCTTGGATCATGAGCGGCATGCCATCTTAGTGGAAGCTCACAGGGGCGTAACAGGAGGTCACTATGCAGGAAAGGCGACAACACAGAAAATCCTAAGAGCTGGGTTGTGGTGGCCTACGCTGCATAGTGACTCTCATGACTATTGCAAAGCCTACGATACGTGCTAGAGGACGGGAAGGCCGTCGTGCAGGGAAAAAATTCCCTTACAACCACAGATGACCCTGCAAACATTTGAAAAATGGGCCATCGACTTCGTCGAGCTCATCAACCCGTCAAGAAAGAATATAGGTGCATGCTACATCATCACTGCGACTTATTATGTGACTAGATGGGCTAAAGCAAAAGATGTGAAGGATTGCACTGCAGATAGCACGACACATTTTATCTTTGAAGACATTCTGACTAGGTTTGGCTGCCCGAAGATCTTGATGAGAAAAATAGGTACGCATTTTTTTAATGAAACAATCGAGGCTTTGACTGAAGAGTTTCGGATCCACCACGAAAAAAGTACCCCATATCATCCATAGGAAAATGTAGCAGTAGAAGCTTTCAGTAAAATATTGGAGTAGGAACTGACTAAGGTCTGAAATGTTGATCACAGCGAATGGGACGTGCGTGTCGCGTCAGTCCTTTGGGCCTATCACACCACATGCAAGAAGCTGACAGGGAAAACACCATTTCGGATGGTGTATGGAAAGGAGGTCATTATGCCCATGGAATATATTGTTCCTAGCCTGCACATCACAGCCTTTATGAAGATGGAGGAGCCTGATATCATGGAAGAGCGCTTATCGCAACTCTTCGCCTTGGAAGAATATCGATTCATTGCTAAATTCCATCAGAAAGTTCAGAAAACCTGAGAAAAAGCATGGCATGACAGGCATATTCGGAAAAAGAGCTTTTTGAGGGGAGAATTGGTCCTGCTCTATGATAGCCAGTTCACAAAACACCCAAGGAAGTTCCGTTAGCACTAGCTAGGCCTCTACATGGTAAAGGAAATCACTAATGGCGGAGCTGTCTGGTTAGCCACGCTGCATGGTGATATGGTACTAGGCTAAGTCAATGGTAGCTGTCTAAATCCATACCGCATCAAATTACTATATGGCCGGAGTAGCTGGGACATGTATAGTAGGCACAGGGTCGATGTGTGGGTGCGTAGGGCTGATGCGCAGGGGAGGTGCTCCCTGCGCTGGGGGATTGCACAATGGGGAAAGTTAACCTTTGAAACCACACATGCACTTGAGGAACCATGCCTCCCACTTGGGGGAGCGGGTTACAAACAATCAATATGGCGATTATGAGGAATGAGTACCGTTCCCACAATAATGAAGGGCAATTAAGGCTTTATGAGTTGGATTCCCCTTAGGATGACTATAATTTAGGCACTGTTCAGACCGTGGGGTTTATGACATGGTCTAGCTTCTTAGCCCTCGAATGCTCTGATATCATTCATCTTCGGGTTGTACGCATGAATTCTGAACCCACACCATCTGATGGTGGCTCCACCAAATTTTTCTTCCAAGCTAGGATGCTTGGTGCTAACCTCATTGCCCCCCCGCCTGAGACGATCTCTGAGGAGGAAGAATCTGATGAAGTCCGCAAAGTAACCCCCGTAGCGGAAGAAGTCGCTTCCACCTCAGCCATGCAGAAAGGCAAAGGGAAGGTTAAGAAATCATGGTGGGTAGGTGGAAAACCTCACAATTCCCCTCGAATTCGGTAGTCCCCTAAAAAAAAGCCAAAGAAGAAATCGCCGGTGGCCCCTCCGAACCCTGCCCCCCCCGAATCCCATGGCCCTCTCAGCGGAAGGTCTACAGGTGACCCCGCTGACATGGTTGCCCCCATATTTTCAACCACGCATATCAGTGGCATGCATGCCCAACGTCGATGTTGTTCACTCCTGTCTTCGGACATCGTTGGTCCCTAAGGATGTGCCTCAGCTGGGGGATATGGTTGGCCACCTCCCCCACATCACATTTGAATATCATGATTTGGGTAACTTGGATGATTTTCCTGTGCTGGCTCCATACCTATATTTATCATAGGTCATTGAAGATGGTGTACCCAAGGTGGAGCTGATGGTTTGGGCTAAGGGGCTAGCTGTGGCTGGAATCCCAAATTTACCACATCTTCCTTACTTTGACCACTACAATATTACTAGCCTAATTGTACGCCAATTGCTGGCACCGGTTCATGATGGCTATTTGTGGCTCCAAGAACGCATACCAGTAGATGCTGCTCTCATTCACCGCATTACCGACCTTCCGTTGCATGGGCCTAGTCCGCGGGATGGCACATGCAAGAAATATGAGCATCACCTCGCTAAAACTATCTGAGCTACATACAGGGTCAAGCGTAAAAAATGGGGCTTCTAGATTGATATAATTTCAGACCATGGCACCCATTTGGGCACTCAAATCCTCGCCTGTAAGATGATGCAGAAATGCCAGGATGCTTCCACCCCTGCTCACATCATTCAGGTTGCAGGTTAGTGAAAGAAGGGCATATGTTATAACTGGTCCTAGTATCTAGTATAAGAATTCCTTGAAAATATGCTTGAGGCTCAGGAGCGAGGAAAAGAATTCTACTACTCATGGGTAATCTTGCTAATTGTGTTAGTTTCCTGGGGACTCCTGGAAGATGCGCTCTTCCCCCCCTAGAGCGTGGCACATGTGAAGGATCACGTTTTGCCAATCTTTGGGATTCCAAGGACCCCCAACGTGTGGAAGAAAATAAGACCTTCTGGCTACTCTACGAGGGAATAATATCCGTAGCCATTGATTCCTAGCCACGCCTTTCCCCAGCAGTCTACGAAAAGTATAGCCACATTGCTGCCTTCTAGGTTACAATACGTGATGTACAAATCCAAGCTCATAGGGCACGTACTTGGCTTAAACTGCCATACATAATGATCGAGGCTGAATTTCAACGGGTTATCGATACTTTACCAGCAGAGTGGAAGGTAGCCACCCCACCTCCCGTTGTCAGTACAATAGGTATGTCTAGTACCCCTGTAGTACCCATGCACTTTGTTCCGCTTAGATCAGCAAAGACGCCATAAATTCCATCGCGGACGATTCCTAGCAGCACTACCTGATCAGGTGATCATGTCCAAGAGGAAAAAATTCTGAAAATTGGTTGCAAACTGAACAACCAGATAGACCTTGTCATTGTGATTCTGGCACCGCAAACGGGACCCAAATCCGATGTTGTATGAAGAATATATTGAAGTTTTAAAATGCCCAATAAGTTTCAAAACAAGACTTTTGAACACAAAAATTTGTCATCTTCAGAAAAGTTTTATGGAAAAAATTTCATTTTTATATGGTTTTTTGGTGGCCTATCAGAGGGTGCCATGTGGCCTACCTGAAGGCTACCACGTGGCCCCAGATCCAAGGTACAAGTCTTGATCAAAAAACATTTTGGTGGGCAGACCCGACCTGACGTGAATGGAGTCGGGTCACCCTGAACGTATTCGGGTTATCGTGCAGGTGTGAACGCGTTTGGGTCAGTCAGGCGGAGGATGACCCGACCTGAATGCAAATGGGTCAGTGTTTTAATGAGTCATTTGACAGTTTAACGGGCGGAGGTTGACCTGACCTGAACGCCTTCGGGTCACTCATAGGCGGGTCATGTTTTTTTATTAACCAACGGAAAATGTGAAGTTTAGCCCTCAGGGCTTAAGGCAGAAGACCCGTGATCTGACACATGACCCTAGCATAAAACATTTCAAAACCGACGGAAAAAAAATAGTTAGACACTCGACTGCTAGCCCTTTTTTCATATGACCCTGCAGCAATGGCCAAGCGCTTATTCTCTGAAGGTTTAAAAACTGTTACATTGCGATTTGAATTGTTGGAAATGCTGTCATTGATGGCAAAGGAGTTGGCAGAGGAGGAGCATCTAAAACAACAACTAGGCAAAGAAAGAAGCAAAGTAGTAGAGAACAGAGGCAGCAGAGAGGAGGCAGATGAGGTGGTGCTGTAGAGTAGTGAGGGTAGAGTTTATACACTCTCTGTTCATAGCTGTTCAGAGCTAGAGCTCTATTGAGAGACAGAGTAGGAGGAAAGGGCCATCGAACTGAAAATCTGGCCAACAAGAAGTTGTAAGTGGATGTTGGTGTAATTAATTTCATGAATGCAAAATGGAGAATTTGGTTATGGATGTATGTGTTTGATTGATTTAACCCCTAGGTAAATATGCTTGGTCTCAATAAGTAGGTGTAACTCTGTGTTAATGGTTGAAGTAACATCTCTGTGTGAAATAGAGGGTTTGATCTAATTTTGGATATATATTATCCGAGAAAGATCGATCACTGATGGATCGACGCTAGAAATTGAGATGCTGTTCCACAACATACTCAATAAAGGGAGGATTAGATACCCTGTTGTACATATACAAAGCTTAACACAATTGAATGCATGATTTCTGAGTATAAATTGCTTGCATTTGAACGATTGATTTTTTGGTTTGGAAGAACGATGTCAGTTGAAGTAAAAGTTCTGCTGCTGGAATTGAAACCCGATTCCCTTTGAGATTGGTTCATAACGTTGTTGAAATGACTGCAATGAGGGTAAATGGATATGTTTGAATTATAAGCAATTGAATACGCTGGGGACTTATATTACAATAACTTGACCATTGAATACACAATCTAAATTGGATATAGCTGTGTTGTTTAACGTGGGGAAGTGCCGTGTGAAATGTTGCGGAAACAAGAGTAATCAAAGAGCACGACGGAATCCCTTTACAACAAGCCGTTTGAAGCGGAACTGGGAGAAAGGGCGGAACCTTGAGTCAGAATTGGAACCGTGAATGAACAGTTAACGTGGTTTCGAGATCAAATACCGATTGTCTTCGCATTACCAAGAAGGCGGTAAGCTGTTTTGCTAAAAGTCATGTGATATCGGTCTCTGTGTGACGCATGGCAAAGAGCGGTTTATAAAAACAACTCTCATCGCGTTTTTTTTGAGCATTAAAGCTGGGAGAAAAAAAAGTGCGATATGCAATTGTGTTCATTTGATCGTGGGTTGGAGCGCGACGTAGATGGACCATTGGATCCGTTCGGCTTTTAGTCGAGGTATGTATTCATTGCGGTGGGCCCAAGTGAAATGATATGAACTGCGGGTTTTAATATATGCCAAGGGTTAGTTATATGGTTGATAGATGCGGAATAGTGATATAATGGGTTTTTTTATAATGTTGGCTGGAGTTTGTAATATGTGTTAATATATCGTCGTTGATATGACATATCCCAAGGGTGTGCGTATGGAATTGGTATATGTGAGGTATAACATTTGATAGGCATATTATATGAAGCTGGGGTTTATATCCATTGAAATGTTGATATGATGTAGTTGAGTGCGCGTATAAGAATTGTACGCGTTGGGTTGGATTAATTAAGGTCGAACCTTTGTTTAATTGAAGAAAAGCGAATGTATTGATATGAGGTAAGTGCGTATGCAACCCCTCGAAATTCAAGTATTTGCTGGCGCCTTAACATAAGGTCCGAGGACATTTGAATGTTCTTAAGTATAGAGCGGAAGCCATAATATCTATTAGGTTGGGTGTGTAACCCATAGGTGAATGATAAGCTGAGATCATCGTTATATCGAATGTTTATAAAGTCTGCGTATTGATTGGACTCTCATGAAACGAGAATAAAGAAGAATGAACCTTGGGTTAAAGGGTTTATTCGAACATTAATGTGAAGACCATCAATGGGGTTTATATTATGGCTGCATAATCATAGTGGTATGAGAATTTATCAAAGCTTCCGCATAGTTATAGAGTGCCCCGAATTAAAAAATTGGGAAAAAACATTGGAGTGTATTATTTCTATTTGAGGTGAGAAGCTTTGGGGTGTTGAAATAGTAAAAGTCGAAGTCCCAACCGAACCTTAATATCTGCCGGAGTATTAATAAAGTTCAAAGCTTATTAAATGTTTCATAGCCTTGATTTGGGGCCAAATGTAATTTGAATTAGGCAATTTGAATACATACGAGTGGGCTATAATATAGCTCCAAAATTGAATTAAAACATTGATTTGGTTTATTACAAGAGCATTCTATAAAGTGGGCTTTATAATAAGGTTTCCTTCGAAGATGAAAAATGAAAAAAGTTTCCAAAATCATTAGGTTGAGAGTGACCAGATTTAAAAATAAAAATGAATACAGTTCATATATGGACAGAGAGTGTGTAAGCAGGTAGCCCGAGCACAGAGATTGATAATGAACAGAGATTGCCCAGATTTGGAAATAACTTGGATCAAATTTTGGAGAGGCATTTTTATATGCACAAGACTTTGAGAGTTATTGGGGAACTAAACTGGTAAAACTGTTATGTATTCAACAGATTCAAAATTGCAGTGAATAGGTGAATATGCACAGGAATGAAATTGTGGGCTTGACAGGTGTACATACATAGAACGCAGGAGAGTGTGCAGAAACTAAAAAAGGCAGTGAAAACGTAGGAGAATATGCAGAACAGTTACACTACAGCAGCAGAAAAGACAGACTCACAGAGAGCCAAAAGCTGAATGGATTGAACTGAAATCATTATTTTAACTGAAAATATAAATGTTTTAATTGTTTTATATTGTGTGTGATGCATTGGCAAGTCTCCGGAGGAAAACAAAAATCCCACTGTAATATTGAAATTAGTAAATATTGGTATATTTTTTTTGAATGAGCTGGTAAAATAAAAGAGAAGGCAGAAGGCAAAGAGGCATGGCTGTCCATTTCAAATTCCCTGAGGAATGCTAACAGTCATAAGGAAATTTCTATAAATAATATCACATTGATATGAATAAAATAGTTAGAGAATGAGATAAGAGAATGCAGAAATGATGTAGTGAGGTAGAGAAGGAGGAGAATTTGAGCAGAGAAGAAGGAGGAGCTGATAGTGAATCTTAGAAGATGCATAAATGATATAAGGCAGATATGAAGACTGATGCACAACAGTGAAGATGGTACAGAACAGAGCTGATATCCAAGGTAAATCAACAAGTGTTTTATTTTGAAAGATCAAGGAAGTTGGAGCTTCCCTATCAAGTTGTAGCTTGATAGATGTCAGTTGTAGCTGACTGTGGTAGGAGCTTCCTGTAGGTTGTAGCCTGCAGAAAATAGATGGGAGTTGGTGCTTCCACATCAAGTTGTAGCTTGATAAAATGTTAGTTGTAGCTGACTGAGGTTGGAGCCTCCTGTAGGTTGGTGCTTGCAGAAAATTGATGGGAGTTGGAGCTTCCTTGCAAGTTGAAGCTTGTAGAATTGAGGTAGGAGCCTCCCGTGGGTTGGAGCCTAAAGAAAATCAGTGGTGAGAGGGAGTTGGAGCTTTCCTTTGCATCACAACAATAATAAGATGTGGTTTTCTCCCTTTATGCGTTTCCACTTATATCTGGTGTCTATGTGCATGATGTCTATGTGTTCATATGCTATATCTATTCCGCTAATACTTTTTGCTCACATATTAAGACTGCTGGTGCATTATTTAATCTGATTATTAATTGCTGCTCACAAATAAAGATTGTTCACACATTATGTTGATCATGAAATGAAGGTGTTAATAAAGTTTAATGAAAAGTTTTTAAAAGTCCATGAATGTGTTAAACTGATTCACCCCCCCCTCTCAGTTTAACTAAGGGTTAAACAATTGGTATCAGAGCAGGTTCCTTTGGTGTAAACCTAATAGCTTGAAGGAGATCTGGTTGAATCATGGACCATCAAAATGTACCTATGTTGAGTACAACAAACTTTCCTGAATGGAGAGATAAGGTTAAAATAGGATTATTGGCTTATGAACCTGAGGTATGGAAACTTGTATGTGATGGTTACTGCACAGACTCTCCCTTGGTGCAAGAAAAACATAGGAATGCCAAGGAAAAATGTGTGATATTCAACAATCTTCATAACAAGGATCTTGAGTTAATAATGGATTTAACCTCTGCAAAAGAAATTTGGGATAGATTGCATTTCATGCATGGAAAAGACACTAAGGACTGCACTGTCAAGAAGGAGAAGAGAATTAAGAAGAAGAAAAATTCATGTAAATAGGAAAATGTTCAATCAAATGAAGTACCTGCTACTGTGAATGGAGATAAGAACCATGAAGAAATTACAGCTGAAGAAAAGCCAAAATTGACACTGCTTTGACTGAAATAGAAAGATTGAAGAATGAAAACAAAGACCTTAAGGCAATGGTGGAAATATGTGATGAGAGAGAATATGAAGATAAGAAAGAAATTGTTGGCCTGAAGACACACCTTGAAGAAGAAAGGAAAATAGAAGACACTCTACTGTAAAAAATGAGAGAGAAAAATCTGGAATGTGAAAAATTGGAAGAAGAAGTAGTGAGCTTGAGAAAGAAATTAGAAAAGGCCCAAAGAGATTTATTAATGAATACTCCTCAAATGAAAAGCTTTGGAGAGTTGGACCAGATTCTAAAGGCTCAAAGGTCACCTCTCATAAAGGCTGGGATAGGATATGAAGGTCAAACCAGTAAGGCCAAGGTTGAAGATAACAAGAATGTCATTTTTGTAAAAGCTGTAAAGGACAGTGAAGCAACTCAACAAATTCCTACAGAAGCAGAAACCAAAAAGAACAGGATCTGTGAAGAAAAAAACAAAAACAAGCAGCAACATGAAAGTACAAATAATGAAAGGATGAAATAGTCAGCTGAAAAAGGCTCATACACTCTTGATTATGAAGTGAATAAATTTGGAAGATGTCAAAGGAGGTTCTTCCCTCCTATGAAAACTATCACATGTTTTTCCTGTCATAAACCATGACATATTGTAGCACATTGTAAAACAAGGCATATCAACTTGAACCAGCAAAAGATGCAGCAAAAGAGAAGAACCCCTCAAGCAAGCAAATGGAAAAGACAATCTTTCACTAGGTACACAAATCATTTCCATGGCTACTGTTATGCATGCAATAATTGTGGACATAAATCTGTTGAATGTAAATTGTATTCAAAAAGGGGAACAAACTATAATACATCAGCTCAAATGTACCTTGGTCAAATAAGATGTTATGTTGTCCTCAAGTGTGGTCACAAAGCAAGAAACTGTAATATGCCATATACATTAAAGAACTCTAAACAGATGATGGAATCAAAACAAATCAATCAAAACTATGAATCAAAAAGAAGTGCAGACATTATGAAGAACCCCAATAAAGTATGGAAGGAAAATAGAAAGGGGGAGCCTATTATCTCAATCACATAATGAATCCATCATAGTCTTGGGGGGAGTTGCTCTAGGAAGAAAAGAAAAAATCCATCCTGTAATAAATATGAAGCAACATCCCAGGGGGAGAGCAATTAGTAGTCCCCACAAAAATATTCTAAGAAGAGCTCCATGTAATGAGAACAGCTATGAGACCAGGAAGGGAAAGGAAAATTTCTCTAATAGAGAATTATTGAGGAAGAAGATCACTTGAAGCACACAATATCCAGTAGGTTGATGGAAGGAGAGAAAGCAGCAAGTAGCCATGACGATAGAAGAAGACTTCAACACATTAAAGTGATGATCACACTGTGCCTCATACTGCTAGAATTAACAATGAATCAAATTAAGAAGGATTAGCAAGAGAAGTGCCTATCATCATTATTTCATGACTTCATTCATCTATGAAAAGTCCTCTTGGATGAATACAATTAAGTGAGTGATAATTCTCTGAGTGATTTTCCCATGAAGAGTCCAAGCAAAGAAATTGAAGATGTGTTCCCGAAGATCATTACGTTAGAACAATTGAATTGAATACTAAGCAACAATGATTCCGGAGCAGTCCTAGAAAGGAACATGCAATGGCTTTCCTTTGAACAGAATGACAAGAAAAGGAGAATGGTTAATGATGCCAAGATCAAATTTAGGAGATTGATGACTGTTGGTTTGAACAGTGGAAAGATCAATAGTAGAAACTATGGGTTCATGTGCAAGCTAAAGTGAAATATCTGCATGGTTTATCAAAGTAATATCAATTGGTGTTTAGGTATAAGCAACATGCTTATCAACAGATTACCAAGCATTATCGGTGGAGCAGCAGTATGATACAGGTCCACAGGATCAAAGGACTATGGCAAGAATGCATCAAGGTAAAATTCCTGGGGTTATCTGCATTCAGCATGAAAAGGTCAGTAGCAGTGCTAAAGGATCAGTATCTGGTTTACACTTAAAGGATTATATTGAGCATTGAAGTAGTATCTACTTCTATACATAACTACACGCCTTCCGGAAGTCAACACATATATATATTCAAGGCCTCTGTCTTAAGATAATTCATAAAACTATGTGAAGTCTGTTTGCTGAGATTTCAATCAAACAACTTGAAGATGTTTATGCTGAAGATCATCATGACAGAATAGTTGTGTTAATCTAACAGTTGAAGCCCAAAAGTCTGTTATTGATTCATCACAAGCATACTTCAGTAGAAAGAAATTATTGATGTTTAACCATTGAAAAGAAGTTGATCATTAAAGAGAGATTGATCATTGACATACATAACCCCTTATGTCTTAAATAAAATTGCATGGTTTCTAAGGGAGACTGACCAATACATTGAAGGGTGTGTTTTGAAAATACATTGAACAAGCAGGAAAGTCATTTGGTCTCTCACATTGAAAGATATTGCCTATTCTCACAATAAACTGTAAGCTCTGGTTTGATTCATTATTCACTTCAGCAACAAGGACCTTTCAGTCTTTAAGTGTAATATCCCTGTCAGCAGTCTAGCACAGATCACCAACAACAGGTAGTATAGGTGAACCATAGCAATAAAAGATATATTGGCATCATCACAATTGAACAGATGAGTACTGTAGATGTGCATTGCAAAAAAATACTTACTCCATCTACAAACCTCCTCAATAGATATGCATTGTAGATAAAGTTTATAATATAGACTGAAGTATAGCTGAAGCAAGCTTGATATGTCACATGGAGCATTCACAATCTTTAAATATTGATCCAATGATGCATCTCTGATTATACAAGTCTGATTATATATGGTTGTCATCACCTACACTATATACAAGTGAAAGGAGTCTGTAGTTTGGGTTTGTATCAACATACTGTGTATATACAAGTTCAATAAGTCTCAAAAGTGTTCTCTCAACACCAGTTTGGAGCAGTAGGGTACAAATTCAAAAAAAGAAGGCCTAAACAGATTTCATAGAGAGGAAATGCAAAGATAGAATCCAACCCTTTGCCATTGATGTCAAAGGGGGAGGAAAAGCAAGCAAAACAAGGTGCAGAGGATAGGTTGCCATCAATGCCAAAGGGGGAGACTGTTGGAAATGTTGTCATTGATGGAAAAGGAGTTGGCAAAGGAGGAGCATCTGAAACAACAACTAGGCAAAGAGAGAAGAAAATTATCAAAGAACAGAGGCATCAGAGAGGAGGCAGATGAGGTGGTGCTGCAGAGTAGTGAGGGTAGAGTTTATACACACTTTGTTCATAGCTATTCAGAGCTAGAGTTCTGTTGAGAGACATAGTAGGAGGAAAGGGCCATCGAATTGAAAATCTGTCCAACAAGAAGTTGTAAGTGGATGTTGGTGTAATTAATTTCATGAATGCAAAATGGAGAATTTGGTTATGGATATATGTGTTTGATTGATTTAACCCTTGGGTAAATATGCTTGATCTCAATAAGTAGGTGTAACTCTGTGTTAACGGTTGAAGTAATGTCTCTGTGTGAAATAGAGGGTTTGATCTAATTTTGGATATATATTATTCGAGGAAGATCGATCACTGATGGATCGATGCTAGCAATTGAGATGCTGTTCCACACCATACTCAATAAAGGGAGGATTAGATACCCTGTTGTATATATATAGAGCTTAACACAATTGAATGCATGATTTCTGAGTATAAAATTCTTTCGTCTGAACGATTGATTTTTCGGTTTGGAAGAATGATGTCAGTTGAAGTAACAGTTATGCTGCTGGAATCGAAACCCGATTCCCTTTGAGATTGGTTCATAACGTTGTTGAAATCACTGCAATGAGGGTAAATGCCAATGTTTGAATTATAAGAAATTGAATACGCTGGGGACTTATATTACAATAACTTGACTCTTGAATACAAAATGTAAATTGGATATAGCTGTGTTGTTTAACGTGTGGAAGTGCCATGTGAAATGTTGCGGAAACAAGAGTAATCAAAGAGCACCGCAGAATCCCTTTACAACAAGCCGCTTGAAGCGGAACTGGGAGAAAGGGCGGAACCTTGAGTTGGAATTGGAACCGTGAATGAACAGTTAACGTGGTTTTGAGATCAAATACCGGCGGTCTTCACGTTACCAAGAAGGCGGTAAGCTGTTTTGCTAAAAGTCATGCGATATCAGTCGCTGTGTGACGCGTGGCAAAGAGCAGTTTATAAAAACAACTCTCATCATGTTTTTTTTTGAGCATTAAAGCTCGGAGAAAAAAAAGTGCGATATGAAATTGTGTTCGTTTGATAGTGGGTTGGAGCACGACGTATGATGGACATTGGATCCGTCCAGCGTTTAGTCGAGGTATGTATTCATTGCCGTGGGCCCAAGTGAAATGATATGAACTGCGGCTTTTAATATATGCCTAAGTGTTAGTTATATGGTTGATAGATGCAGAATAGTGATATAACAGGTTTTGTTATAATGTTGGTTGGAGTTTGTAATATGTGTTAATATATTGTTGTTGATACGACATATTCCAAGGGTGTGCCTATGGAATTGGTATATGTGAGGTATAACATTTGATAAGCATATTATATGAAGCCAGGGTTGATATCCATTGAAATGTTGATATGTTGTAGTTGAGTGCGCGTATAAGAACTGTACGGGTTGGGTTGGATTAATTAAGGTCGAACCTTTGTTTAATTGAAGAAAAGCGAGTGTATTGATATGAGGTAAGTGTGTATGCAACCCCTCTAAATTCAAGTATTTGCTGGCGCCTTAACATAAGGTCCAAGGACATTTGAATGTTCCTAAGTATAGAGTGGAAGCCATAATATCTATTAGGTTGGGTGTGTAACCCATAGGTGAATGATAAGCTGAGATCATCGTTATATCGAATGTTTATAAAGTCCATGTATTGATTGGACTCTCATGAAACGAGAATAAAGAAGAATGAACCTTGGGTTAAAGGGTTTATTCGAACATTAATGTGAAGACCATCAATGGGGTTTATATTATGGCTGCATAACCATAGTGGTATGAGAATTTACCAAAGCCTCTGCATAGTTATAGAGTGCCCTGAATTAAAAAATTGGGAAAAAACATTGGAGTGTATTATTGCTATTTGAGGTGAGAAGCTTTGGGGTGTTGAAATAGTAAAATTCGAAGTCCCAACCGAACCTTAATATCTGCCGGAGTATTAATAAAGTTCAAATCTTATTAAATGTTTCATAACCTTGATTTGGGGCTGTTAGGGTTCCTATGTTTTGGCAGATTTGGCAATACCAAAAGATAAGACAACATCAAACCAATTTGGGGTCCTAGGATCTAGCCCTCCTAGACCCGGAGAGGGATCTCTCCAATAAAACAAAGAATGATATATCTTTGAAGCTCAAATTGAGATATTAGGCTAGGGATGAAGCACAAAGGAGGTTTAAAATAATTTGGTTGGTGGGTTGGTGGGTTGAGTCATGAGATCATAGACTGAGAAAGTAATGGGAGAAAGTAACAAAGCAGCAGGATGTTTCAACAAAGATGATAGGTCAAGAAAGTGCCATCCATTGGGCTATGGAGTCATGAAAGGAAGATTACTTGCAACAACTAGCCAAGGATTTCAAAGGGAAAGTCATCTACACTAAATGATCTTTTTAGATAGATGATGGGATGGAACATTAAGGGAAGAAAGTGAAAGAAGGAAAACAACCCAATTTCTGTCTATAGATCAGGTCAGAGGTCATTTAACTCCAGACCTGCTTGGACATACTCAAAGGTAGCTCTCAAAGAGGGACAAAGGGGTAGCTTATAGATCAGACCAGAGGTCATTTAACTTGAGGTCAGCTTTAGCATGCTCCAAGGAAAAACGGAGATAAGTTTAACAGAGAGATCTTAGAAAGGCCAGCTGGTCGCACAAGGATCCTAGTGGATAGGGCTAACTCTAATCCCCAGTGTTCCCAAATCTTCCAGCTTAAACCCAACAAGAAAAACTAAATATATATTGCATTAACTCATACATCAGAGAGCAGGCAATAACATCCACTACACTGGTTAAATTAATTGAAATCAACCCTCAGATAACACATACAAAAGAAAACGTTTAAGGCAAGGAGAGCAGAGACATAGGGTACCTAACAAGGGTAAATCCTATGCCATTTTTCTGATGCAAGCCAGAAGAATATGAAACAACATGAAAATCTAATAAATTTTTTTAGGAAACATCACCAATAGTAATAGACCAGGATCCTGTGAAATGTGCTTGATTAATTGATGCAAAACCTGTCACATACACTGAGCTCAATGGCTAACATAGTCCAGACTTTCTCATCCCAGCCTAATACATAACAACTACTCTGCTACTCCCTCCCAAGACTGTTCTAACAGTCAAAATGAATCCCTCTAACAGCAACAGAAACAGCTGAACAACAACCTTTACAATATGTTCTTCGGAATTCTTATAGGAGAAGAGAACAACAGGAGTATATGATAATCATTAAATGGATCTCATTAAGACAGAGTGGAGAAAGAGTTCGTGCCCACTCTGCATAATGAAAATCTGCATCGCTGTAAGTACTTTTGATATGGTCTGGTAGCTTCTGTCTGGTTGATTTTGACCTCTGATGTTTCTTGAAGTACCTCTGGCTATCTGGCACTCTACGCTGCCTTCTGGAATTAGTGACTTGGGTTGAAGGATCTGCCAACCTCTCCATACCTCCATAACTGCTCTCTGACAGTCTTAAAGAAGCTTCTGTCAGTAAAATATATTTAAGGGCTCGAGGAGGCATGGAGACTTCTATAGGAAGTGTCCTTTTGGAGAAACGGTGCTCTGCATGACATTAAACACAGATACAGCTTTGTTTCGTGTGCTCTGGTCTTCGACTACGTCCTTTCCTTTGAATGCGGGGTTAAGCGCTAAATATTTAATTAATAGGATTTTAACCCCTTTGATCTGCTTCTGCTGTTTCACCTTGCCGCTGTAATGGCCTCTCTATTATCCCTGCACAATAGGATAGATCAATTATGAAATCCGGGGAAAGACGATGAAAGATTTGCTGTGGAGGCCAGGGGAATGGTGGCGGAGCAGCGGGGAACAAAGGAAATAATGAAGAGTGGCAGGAGAATTCTCTTTAGCGCTAAACACTAAGGTTTAGCCTTTGGCCAAAATACAAAGGGAAAGGGCCAAAACATATGAAATGGATTCAAAATGGTGGGACCCAGCAAGGGCGGAGGGCGATTAGACCTAGACTGTTGGATCTCAGGAGGAGATCAACGGACGACGGGGATCAAATGATGAACTGTTTGGGAAGGCCTGATGGAAGAAACACAGAGGAAGAGGCGATGTAATATGATCTGTCGATCTTGGGTGAATGGACGGTTGTGATCAAGTCAGAGGATCGCAATCGGGGGGAGCAGGGGTGACACATTTAAAAGTTCCGATTGCGATTGGGAGTGGGGACGCGATTGAGCGCTAACCGTTGATCTCGGGTCAAGATCAACAGTGGGGAATGCATCGGCAGTGAAAACATGGGGTGACAGGACGTGATGCGATATAATCTAGGCCATTGATTTCCGAACGGATGGACGACTGCGATTTGATCGGGGGATCGCAATCGCACCAGGTGGAAAGTGGCAGCGATTGGGAAAAGCAATTGTGATGGAGGCGGGGATGCAATTGGCGCTCGACTGTCGGATCTACGTGATAGATCAATGGTATTGAATACATTGTGAGACTTGTTAATGAAAATCCATCGCATCGGGATTTTTCAATGTAACAAAGGAAAACGCCCGCCCGACGGCTCCGTTTGCGATGAGCACCCGGGGCTTAAACGCTTGGTCTCAGGTGTGGGTCACATGGGGAAGTGGTTGGGGGCTGGCAGAAAAGGGGCTAGGCCCTATTATAATGTGGTAAAGTGGGTTTTTTGGGCATTTCTTCACAAACAGAGAGGCTTTATAATGGAAATCAGTAGAGGGGATTTTATCAAAGGACAAAAGGCATAAGGAGGCTTCAAGGATGATGTTTTTTCAGAGGAAATGCATTCCTTGAAGGCTAAGAAAAAATTTTAGCCCCTTGTTTGCTTGTCAAAAATTTATAGGGGGCTAACAGTGGCTTCACATGGGGATGACTTCTTCTTGAAGGAGTCAAGAATTCAGAGAATGATCTTTGGTGTAGGCCAGATGCCTGCTGCTTGGCACATCCCTTTCTTTCTTGGATCAGCTGCCACAAATCCTAAAGACATTATATCAGCAGTAAGATTCTCCCAAACAACTACCTACCCATACTAATGTCCTAAAATTTTTCTTCTGGGTGCATTTGGACTTGCAGACCCTTTACATCATCAATTTTTTACAAGCAAGAAAATAAACCTATTCTATCTCTACCCTTATTACTCCATGAGACCATATTAGACTGTTGGCCTCATAAATTATCTACCTAATCTAATATCTGCTAGGATTAAACTGTCTAGCAGATTTCTTCTCTATATTCTAAGACATAAATTGAAACAATAGTCAAGCCAGGATTAGACTGTCTAGCTTGCTGGACTTTGCAAAAATTAAAAAAAACTAACTACATGCTCATAGGCTGAGCTTTATTTCAGACTTCCTACCTACTCTACTCTAACCTGGAAATCTCTGACGCTCTAGGTGATACAATAATGCCAATGCAGCCAGTCAAGCAGTAGCAAAAAAGGATAGGAGAACTGACTGCCTGTCAGGGATAACCACCGAGTGTTTTGCATATGGTTCTTCAAAATTGAGGTCACCACCAGTAGTGAACACTCCTGATGAATCTGGCCCATGCTAAGGATCAATGCTGGAGCATTAGAGCATATCAGGGCCTCCATGTACTCTGCCACAGGATCAACTAACACATGTTGTACACTTTCTTCTTTCTAGCCTGCCATGACTGGTAGGTTGTCTTCATCCTGGGCAGCTTTGATTTCTGCATCTTCCGCTGCATCTTCAAAGTGGCTCTTGAAAGCCTGATCACCTTCTTCTTGCACATCGAAAATCGGTGGAATTTCTTCATTTTTAGGGGGCAGGAGACTTTCCAAAAATGCTCAGGGGTCTCTGAATTTATATGATCTCTCCTGTGAGTTCAAAATTTCGATCTCAGCTTCATATCTCTCAACCACCAAATCTATAAACATTTTCTTAAGCACAGGTTGAGTATCGAGTTTTGAGCTGAGAAGGACAATCTTTGGAAGGTCCTCCCATTCAGTTTCTGCCAGTACACTTGCTACTCCATTCTAAAACTCTGCTATGAGGCTTGAATGCATTTCTGTGAATTTTTCAGAGTCTTCCATTAGTGAAGTGACTGGATCTTTAGTATGGCTGATGTTGTTATGAAGGCTCGTCTCCTAGTGGAGTCTTATGTGAAACCAAGATAATCAACAGGTCTACTGATCACCAGTGGAGTCTTTGATCTTTAGGGAACTATGGAGTCGCCAGGTGGATGATTTAGGATTTTACTATCCACCATAGTGATTTACCAAATTAGGCTGATTGGTCTACCCCAGCTGAGTCGCCATTATGTTGGGGTTCCTATGTTTTGGCAGATTTGGCAATACCAAAAGATAAGACAACATCAAACCACTTTGGGGTCCTAGGATCTAGCCCTCCTAGACCTGGAGAGGGATCTCTCCAATAAAACAAAGAATGATATATCTTTGAAGCTCAAATTGAGATATTAGGCTAGGTATGAAGCACAAAGGAGGTTTAAAATAATTTGGTTGGTGAGTTGCTGGGTTGAGTCATGAGATCATAGAATGAGAAAGTAATGGGAGAAAGGAACAAAGCAGCAAGATGTTTTAGCAAAGAGGATAGGTCAAGAAAGTGCCATCCATTGGGCTATGGAGTCATGAAAGGAAGATTACTTGCAACAACTAGCCAAGGCTTTCAGAGGGCAAGTCATCTACACTAAAGGATATTTTTAGATAGATGATGGGATGGAACATTAAGGGAAGAAAGTGAAAGAAGGAAAATACCCAATTTCTGTCTATAGATCAGGTCAGAGGTCATTTAACTCCAGACCTGCTTGGACATACTCAAAGGTAGCTCTCAAAGAGGGACAAAGGTGCAACTTATAGATCGGACCAGAGGTCATTTAACTCCAGGTCAGCTTTAGCGTGCTCCATGGAAAAACGGAGATAAGTTTAACAGAGAGATCTTAGAAAGGCCAGCTGGTCGCACAAGGATCCTAGTGGACAGGGCTAACTCTAATTCCCAGTGTTCCCAAATCTTCCAGCTTAAACCCAACAAGAAAAACTAAAGATAGATTTCATTAACTCATACATCAGAGAGCATGCAATAACATCCACTACACTGGTTAAATTAACTGAAATCAACCCTCAGATAACACATATAGCAGAAAACATTTAAGGCAAGGAGAGTAGAGACATAGGGTACCTAACAAGGGTAAATCCTATGCCATTTTTCTGATGCAAGCCAGAAGAATATGAAACAACATGAAAATCTAATAAACAATGTTAGGAAACATCATCAATGGTAATAGACCAGGATCCTGTGAAATGTGCTTGATTAATTGATGCAAAACCAGTCACATACACTGAGATCAATGGCTAACATAGTCCAGACTTTCTCCTCCCAGCCTACTACATAAAAAATACTCTGCTACTCCCTCCCAAGACTGTTCTAACAGTCAAAATGAATCCCTCTAACAGCAACAGCAACAGCCGAACAACAACCTTTACAATATGTTCTTCATAATTCTTATAGGAGAAGAGAACAACAGGAGTAGATGATAATCATTAAATGGATCTCATTAAGAAAGAGTGGAGAAAGAGTTCATGCCCACTCTGCTTAATGACAATCTGCATCGCTGTAATTACTTTTGATATGGTCTGGTAGCTTCTGTCTGGTCGATTTTGACCTCTGATGTTTCGTGAAGTACCTCTGGCTGTTTGGCACTCTGCGCTGCCTTCTGGAATTAGAGACTTGGGTTGAAGGATCTGCCGACCTCTCCATACCTCCATAACTGCTGTCTGATAGTATTAAAGAAGCTTCTGTCAGTAAAATATATTTAAGGGCTCGAGGAGGCATGGAGACTTCTATAGGAAGTGTCCTTTTGGAGAAACGGTGCTCTGCATGACATTAAACATAGATACAACTTTGTTTCATGTGCTTTGGTCTTCGACTGCGTCCTTTCCTTTGAATGCAGGGTTAAGCGCTAAATATTTAATTAATATTCTTTTAACCCCTTTGATCTGCTTCTGCTGTTTCACCTTGCCGCTGTAATGGCCTCTCTATTATCCCTGCACAATAGGATAGATCAATTACGAAATACGGCGAAAGACGACGGAAGATTTGCTGTGAAGGCCGGGGTAATGGTGGCGGAGCAGCGAAGAACAGAGGAAATAATGAAGAGTGGCAGGAGAATTCTCTTTAGCACTAAACACTAAGGTTTAGCCTTTGGCCGAAATACAAAGGGAAAGGGCTAAAACATATGAAATGGATTCAAAATGGTGGGAGCCGACAAGGGCGGAGGGCGATTAAACCTAGACCGTTGGATCTCAGGAGGAGATCAACGGATGGCGGGGATCAAATGATGAATAGTTTGGGAAGGCCTGATGGAATAAACATAGAGGAAGAGGCGATGCAATATGAGCCGTTGATCTTGGGTGAACGGACAGTTGTGATCAAGTCGGAGGATCGCAATCGGGGGGAGCAGGGGTGACACATTTAAAAGTTCCGATTGCGATTGGGAGTGGGGACACGATTGAGCGCTAAACATTGATCTCGGGTTAAGATCAATGGTGGGGAAGGCATCGGCGGTGAAAAAATGGGGTGACGGGATGCAATGCGACATGATCTAGTCCGTTGATTTCCGAACGGATGGACAGCTGCGATTTGATCGGGGGATCGCAATCGCACCGGGCGGAAAGTGGCGGCGATTGGGAAAAGCGATTGTGATGGAGGCGAGGATGCGATTGGCACTCGACCGTCGGATCTACGTGATAGATCAATGGTATCGAATACATTGCGGGACTTGTTAACGAAAACCCATCGCATCAGGATTTTTCAATGTAACAAAGGAAAACGCTTACCCGACGGCTCTGATTGTGATGAGCGCCCAGGGCTTAAACGCTTGGTCACGGGTGCGGGTCACATGGGGAAGTGGTTGGGGGCTGGCGGAAAAGGGGCTAGGCCCTATTATAATGTGGCAAGTGGGTTTTTTGGGAATTTCTTCACAAACAAAGAGGCTTTATAATGGAAATCAGCAGAGGGGATTTTATCAAAGGACAAAAGGCATAAGGAGGCTTCAAGGATGATGTGTTTTCAGAGGAAATGCATTCCTTGAAGGCTAAGAAAACATTTTAGCCCCATATTTTCTTGTCAAAAATTTATAGGGGGCTAACAGTGGCTCCAAATGGGGATGAATTCTTCTTGAAGGAGTCAAGAATTCAGAGAATGATCTTTGGTGTAGGCCGGATGCCTGCTGCACATCCCTTTCTTTCTTGGATCAGCTGCCACAAATCCTGAAGACATTATATCAGCAGTAAAATTCTCCCAAATGTCCTAACATTTTTCTTCTGGGTGCATTTGGACTTGCAGACCCTTTACATCATCAATTTTTTACAAGCAAGAAAATAAACCTATTCTATCTCTAACCTTATTACTCCATGAGACCAGATTAGACTGTTGGCCTCATAGCTTCTCTACCTAATCTAATATCTGCTAGGATTAAACTGTCTAGCAGATTTCTTCTCTATATTCTAAGACATAAATTGAAACAACAGTCAAGCCAGAATTAGACTGTCTGGCTTGCTGGATTTTGCAGAAATTAAAACAACTAACTACATGCTCATAGGCTGAGCTTTATTTCAGACTTCCTACCTACTCTACTCTAACCTGGAAATCTCTGACACTCTAGGTGATACAATAATGCCAATGCAGCTAGTCAAGTAGTAGCAAAAAAGGATAGGAGCACTGACTGCCTGTCAGGGATAACCGTCGAGTGTTCTGCATGTGGTTCTTCAAAACTGAGGTCACCATCAGTAGTGACCACTCCTGATGAATCTGGCCCATGCTGAGGATCAATGCTGGAGCATTCGAGCATATCAGGGCCTCCATGTACTCTGCCACATGATCAACGAACACATGTTGTACACTTTCTTCTTTCTGGCCTGCCATGACTGGTAGGATATCTTCATCCTGGGCAGCTTTGATTTCTGCATCTTCCGCTGCATCTTTAAAGTGGATCTTGAAATCCTGATCACCTTCTTCTTGCACATCAAAAAGCAGTGGAATTTCTTCATTTTTAGGGGGTGGGAGACTTTCCAAAAATGCTCGGGGGTCTCTGAATTGATATGATCTCTCCTGTGAGTTCAAAAGTTCGATCTCAGCTTCATATCCCTCAACCACCAAATCTAGAAACATTTTCTTAAGCATAGGTTGAGTATCGAGTTTTGAGCGGAGAAGGAAAATCTTTGGAAGGTCCTCCCATTCAGTTTCTGCCAGTACACTTGCTACTCCATTCTGAAACTCTGCTATGAGGCTTGGATGCATTTCTGTGAATTGTTCAAAGTCTTCCATTAGTGAAGTGACTGGATCTTTAGTATGGCTGATGTTGTTATGAAGGCTCGTCTCCCAGTGGAGTCTTATGTGAAACCAAGATAATCAACAGGCCTACTGATCACCAGTGGAGTCTTTGATCTTTAGGGAACTATGGAGTTGCCAGGTGGATGATTTAGGATTTTACTGTCCACCATAGTGATTTACCAAATCAGGCTGATTGGTCTACCCCAGCTGAGTCGCCATTATGTTGGGGTTCCTATGTTTTGGAAGATTTGGAAATACCAAAAGATAAGACAACATCAAACCACTTTGGGGTCCTAGGATCTAGCCCTCCTGGACCCAGAGAGGGATCTCTCCAATAAAACAAAAAATGATATATCTTTGAAGCTCAAATTGAGATATTAGGCTAGGTATGAAGCACAAAGGAGGTTTAAAATAATTCGGTTGGTGGGTTGCTGGGTTGAGTCATGAGATCATAGACTGAGAAAGTAATGGGAGAAAGGAACAAAGCAGCAGGATGTTTCAGCAAAGAGGATAGGTCAAGAAAGTGCCATCCATTGGGCTATGGAGTCATGAAAGGAAGATTAATTGCAAAAACTAGCCAAGGCTTTCAAAGGGCAAGTAATCTACACTAAAGGATCTTTTTAAATAGATGTTGGGATGGAACATTAAGGGAAGAAAGTGAAAGAAGGAAAACAACCCAATTTCTGTCTATAGATCAGGTCAGAGGTCATTTAACTCCAGACCTGCTTGGACATACTCAAAGGTAGCTCTCAAAGAGGGACAAAGGGGTAGCTTATAGATCAGACCAGAGGTCATTTAACTCCAGGTCAGATTTAGCATGCTCTAAGGAAAAACGTAGATAAGTTTAACAGAGAGATCTTAGAAAGGCCAGCCGGTCGCACAATGATCCTAGTGGATAGTGCTAACTCTAATCCCCAGTGTTCCCAAATCTTCCATCTTAAACCCAACAAGAACAACTAAAGATATATTTCATTAACTCATACATCAGAGAGCAGGAAATAACATCCACTACATTGGTTAAATTAACTGAAATCAACCCTCAGATAACACATACAGTAGAAAATGTTTAAGGCAAGGAGAGCAGAGACATAGGGTACCTAACAAGGGTAAATCCTATGCCATTTTTCTGATGCAAGCCAGAAGAATATGAAACAACATGAAAATATAATAAACAATGTTAGGAAACATCACCAATAGTAATAGACCAGGATCCTGTGAAATGTGCTTGATTAATTGATGCAAAACTAGTCACATACACTGAGCTCAATGGCTAACATAGTCCAGACTTTCTCCTCCCAGCCTACTACATAACAAATACTCTGCTACTCCCTCCCAAGACTGTTCTAACAGTCAAAATGAATCCCTCTAACAGCAACAACAACAGCCGAACAACAATCTTTACAATATGTTCTTCGGAATTCTTATAGGAGAAGAGAACAACAGGAGTAGATGATAATCATTAAATGGATCTCATTAAGACAGAGTGGAGAAAGAGTTCGTGCCCACTCTGCTTAATGACAATCTGCATCGGTGTAAGTACTTTTGATATGGTCTGGTAGCTTCTGTCTGGTCGATTTTGACCTCTGATGTTTCGTGAAGTACCTCTGGCTATCTGGCACTCTGCGCTACCTTCTGGAATTAGTGACTTGGGTTGAAGGATCTGCCGACCTCTCCATACCTCCATAATTGCTCTCTGACAGTCTTAAAGAAGCTTCTCTCAGTAAAATATATTTAAGGGCTTGAGAAGGCATGGAGACTTCTATAGGAGGTGTCCTTTTGGAGAAACGGTGCTCTGCATGACATTAAACACAGATATAGCTTTGTTTCATGTGCTCTGGTCTTCGACTGCGTCCTTTCCTTTGAATGTGGGGTTAAGCGCTAAATCTTTAATTAATAGGCTTTTAACCCCTTTGATCCACTTCTGCTGTTTCACCTTGCCGCTGTAATGGCCTCTCTATTATCCCTGCACAATAGGATAGATCAATTATGAAATCCGGGGAAAGACGGCGGAAGATTTGCTGTGGAGGCCAGGGGAATGGTGGCGGAGCAGCAGAGAACAGAGGAAATAATGAAGAGTGGCAGGAGAATGCTCTTTAGCACTAAACACTAAGGTTTAGCCTTTGGTCAAAATATAAAGGGAAAGGGCCAAAACATATGAAATGGATTCAAAATGGTGGGACCTGGCAAGGGCGGAGGGAAATTAAAACTAGACCGTTGGATCTCAGGAGGAGATCAACGGACGACGGGGATCAAATGATGAACTGTTTGGGAAGGCCCGATGGAAGAAAGATGGAGGAAGAGGCGATGCAATATGAGCCATCGATCTTGGGTGAACGGACGGTTGTGATCAAGTCAGAGGATCGCAATCGGGGGGAGCAGGGGTGACACATTTAAAAGTTCCAATTGCGATTGGGAGTGGGGACACGATTGAGCGCTAATCATTTATCTCGGGTCAAGATCAACGGCGGGGAATGCATCGGTGCTGAAAATATGGGGTGACGGGACACGATGCGATATGATCTGGGCCATTGATTTTTGAACGGATGGATGGCTGCGATTTGATCGGGGGATCGCACTGGCACCTGGCGGAATGTGGCAACAATTGGGAAAAGCGATTACGATGGAGGCGGGGATGCGATTCGCGCTCGACCGTCGGATCTACATGATAGATCAACGGTATCAAATACATTGCGGGACTTGTTAACGAAAACCCGTCGCATCGGGATTTTTCAATGTAAGAAAGGAAAACGCCCACCCGACGGCTCCGATTGCGATGAGCGCCTGGGGCTTAAACGCTTGGTCTCAGGTGCGGGTCACGTGGGGAAGTGGTTGGGGGCTGGCGGAAAAGGGGCTAGGCCCTATTGTAATGTGGCAAAGTGGGTTTTTTTGGCATTTCTTCACAAAAAGAGAGGCTTTATAATGGAAATCAACAGAGGGGATTTTATCAAAGGACAAAAGGCATAAGGAGGCTTCAAGGATGATGTGTTTTAAGAGGAAATGCATTCCTCGAAGGCTCAGAAAACATTTTAGCCCCCCGTTTTCTTGTCAAAAATTTATGGGGGGCTAACAGGGGCCAAATGTAATTCGAATTAGGCAATTCAAATACATACGAGTGGGCTGTAATATAGCTCCAAAATTGAATTAAAACATTGATTGGGTTTATTACAAGAGCATTTTATAAAGTGGGTTTTATAATAAGGTTTCCTTCGAAGATGAAAAGTGAAATAAGTTTTCGAAATCATTAGGTTGAGAGTGCCCAAATTTAAAACTAAAAATGAATACAGTTCATATATGGACAAAGAGTGTGTAAGCAGGTAGCCCGAGCACAAAGATTGATAATGAACAGAGATTGCCCAGATTTGGAAATAACTTGGATCAAATTTTTGAGAAGCATTTTTATATGCACAAGACTTTGAGAGTTATTGGGGAACTAAACTGGTAAAACTGTTATATATTCAGTAGATTCAAAATTGCAGTGAATAGGTGAATATGCACAGGAATGAAACTGTGGGCTTGATAGGTGTACATACACAGAACGCAGGAGAGTGTGCAGAAACTGAAAAAGGCAGTGAAAACGTAGGAGAATATGCAGAATAATTACACTATTGCAGCAGAAAAGACATATTCACAAAGAGCCAAAAGCTGAATGGATTGAACCGAAATCATTATTGTAACTAAAAATATAAATGTTTTAATTGTTTTATATTGTGTGTGATGCATTGGCAAGTCTCCGAAGGCAAACAAAAATCCCACTGTAATATTAAAATTAGTACATATTGGCATATTTTTTTTGAATGAGCTGGTAAAAGAAAAGAGAAGGCATAAGGCAAAGAGGCATGGCTTTCCATTTCAAATTCCCTGAGGAATGCTAACAGTCATAAGGAAATTTCTATAAATAATATCACATTGATATGCATAAAATAGTTAGAGAGTGAGATAAGAGAATGCAGAAATGAAGTAGTGAGGCAGAGAAGAAGGAGGCACTAAGCAAAGAAGAAGGAGGAGCTGATAGTGAATCTTAGAAGATGTAGAAATGATATAAGGCAGATATAAAGACTGATGCACAATAGTGAAGATGGTACAGAACATAGCTGATATCCAAGGTAAATCAACAATTGTTTTCTTTTGAAAGAGCAAGGAAGTTGGAGCTTTCCTATCAAGTTGTAGCTTGATAGATGTCAGTTGTAGCTGACTGAGGTAGGAGCCTCCTATAGGTTGTAGCCCGCAGAAAATAGATGGGAGTTGGTGCTTCCACATCAAGTTGTAGCTTGATAAAATATCAGTTGTAGCTGACTGAGGTTGGAGCCTCCTGTAGGTTGGTGCCTGCAGAAAATTGATGGGAGTTGGAGCTTCCTTGCAAGTTTTAGCTTGCAGAATTGAGGTAGGAGCCTCATGTGGGTTGGAGCCTACAGAAAATCAGTGGTGAGACGGAGTTGGAGCTTGCCTTTGCATCACAACAATAATAAGATGTGTTTTTCTCCCTTTATGGGTTTCCACTTATATCTGGTGTCTATGTGCATGATTTCTATGTGTTGATATGGTATATCTATTTTGCTAATACTTGCTGCTCACATATTAAGACTGCTGGTACATTATCTAATCTGCTTATTAATTGTTGCTCACAAATAAAGATTTCTCACACATTATGTTGATCATGAAATGAAGGTGTTAATAAAGTTTAATGAAATTTTTTTAAAAGTCCATGAATGTGTTAAACTGATTCACCCGCCCCTCTTAGTTTAACTAAGGGTTCAACATGAATGTGACATGTGGCAAGTGGTTTTAAATGCATTTAAATGTTATGGATAAGCCACTGTTTGTTAGCGCAGACTTCAGCGGTTAGGGAGTTATGTCATGTGACCACCACTTCAAACCGTAAATGCCAACCCAACTAACTACCGACATCTTTGGCGCGTTTCACCAATTTTCAGAATTATGCCATTTTTAGTCGGCCTAACTACAGTTATTCCATTTTTGGTGGAGTTTTCAATTAATATTGGGCAAAAAATTGGGGAGGTCATAACTTCTCCAATATTGGACCAATTTGGATGAAATTTTGGTCAAATTTTGGGTATTTTGAGCATTTTGGAGTCATTGGGACAAGTTGCAAAACTAACAGAGGTGTTCTTTAGCCATTTTTGCTTCAGGGAAGCTTGGAGAGCCATCAGGGCCATAAGAGAAATGGAGATGCATTGGGCTACACTTCACTGTTTGAGGTGAAATAAAAGCCATAATTAGCTTATTTCTGTCTTCTGAATTTATTTTCACAGATGTTTCAGCCTGTTTAGGATTATTTCTCAATGTAAAACCAACTTGAGCAACCTAATAGAGCAAGGACATGCCCATTGGAAGCCTTGGACCCGGAAGATGTAGCCCAGGAGGGGTGAACTGCCTCATCATGTTGATGTGTTGTTATGGTGAAGTTATTATGCTGTGTATTTCTGATTCAAGATGTTAAATAATAATTTTAATTAACAATCCCTCACACATAAATTCAAAAAAAGTTACAAAAAACACTTTGTTTAATTTGCAAAACATGAAAAACACTTTGCAGACTTAATTAAATGGAAATGAATAATTTGAATAACAGATACAAATACTTCGTTTTCAGATCACTACCATGCCGTCGGAACTAGAATACCAGCCGGACCGGACTTTCAATGATGCAGAATTGGCAGATACGTCAACCCCCATGAATCTCAAATGCACTTGCTAATCATCCCAAGGACCTCCAAAGAAGTGCAAAGCAAATAAGGCTAGTACCAATGTGGGCAGTACCTTAACAGAGGAAGACCTATATCATATTGTTGATGCCGTCACCACCATGGCTGTAGATCAATGGCTTACTTGGGAAGAACGGAACAAGATTACGTTGGACAGATTGTAGAAAGAACTGCGAGCCCTTCAGCTCACAACAGACAACCTTTAAGCGAGCGTTGATCATGTGAGGTAGACTCTAGCAAGAAGATAGGACATGAGGCATAATTCAGCAAGCAAGGGTCATGCAGGGTCGCTGAGCCAGCAGTACCCTGTTAGTACATTACCATCCACTGCAGATAGTCGACCCTTCCAGCTCCTAGGTGCCAACCTTACAACAGAACCTACAGACCTTTTCTATTAGGTCCAGGGAGGTCAAGTCACCCTTGATGTTAGTCGGCTACCCAATGAGTAGCTGCGTGAGCTACTTATGACCCTCATTAGTGAAGTACAACACAAAGAAATTTGTGCCCAAAAACACCTCACTGCAGCCGCACAGGATGTTGTGACCCACACTACCAAAGCTACTCGGATCTAGGCTGTGCATGTTTCCCTCCTCGCGCAACATACTACCTTGGAACAACTACTTCATCGAATGTGCGGCGATATGCCTGAGGTCATTCCTACTTCTACTGAGCCCCAGGCCAAGGTTGAGGGTTTGGTAGCTGTTCTGAAGGCGTCCAGGGCTGAGGTATCCACTGTTAGGGCTAAGTTCGAGCTTCAGATTGCATTGCTGCAGGCCAAGCTCTAGCCTGGGACCCCCTTAGAGGAACGTGCCCAGCGGGCTACACTAATTGCAGAGGCCACTGCTACTATCTCTACGTAAGTCAGTTAGGGTGTCGCTCTACTAGAAAAAGATATGGAAATTTGGTCCCAGGTACAACAGGACCCTCTCCTCCATGAGATTGATCAGGAATTAACCTAGAAGGAGCAGGATTTTGAGTGATTGGAAGCAAAAATGTTTACCCTTATTTCCGCTTAGCGCTTTGCATGACTCCAAAACAACCATATGATTTGTAGCAACATTGTTGCACTCCAACGTAAAATGAAAATCCTCAGCGAGCATTTGATAGCCTGGTCAGAGGACGCCCTAAAGCTCTCATAGGACATAGATGGGGCGTCCAATGGTTGAACCAGGATCTTGAAAAAATCACCACTACCTCAGAAGAACCTCCATCACAGAAACTGGTGGAAATTATGCAGACAGCCACTGAGAAGAACATTCAAGTACTGCCACCGCTTATTACCGCCCTAGAGTAGCTCAAAGAACGAATGAAGATTCCACCCAAGCTGTGTCTTGGGATGAGTCACAAGATTGTGTTGGGGGACTGTTGGAACAAGTCTCCCTAAAGCTACAAATTTTTCATATTTTTGTATTAATTAGTATAACATAGGGGTTTTTGGGGTAGGTCAATGCCCCAAACTCATTGTAATGGGTCAAAGGGTAGACCTAGAGTTCGAAAACCATGGTTTACGGACCACAGGAAAGCGTAGTCTAAGTCGATGTAAATAGATGAATATTTGGAGTCTAGAAGGTAGGGATGAAATTAAGACTAATGCTATGTGCGAACTATTAGATCTGTTTGGGTTGTATTGGGTAAGGACTCCTGCTGGCTGTGTGTGCGGAGATCCTCAGTCCTACTGTGTGCGGACCCTGCTGGCTGTGTGTGCAGGCTGTGTTTGGGTTGTAACTGGGTTTTTGGATGCTAATATATGTGGGTATAGTTGAAGTATCTATGTGTTATCTGGATTTATTGTGCTACTTTTGATGTGAATCTTCGAAATATTTCTGGTGTTGTAAATACATCTGTGCTATCCGTTTATGCCACGAATATATCTGTGTTATGGTATGAAGTATATCTGTGATCTTTTATTGATGCATTTATGATATTATGTAATGGTAACTGCTGATATGCACGTGAATGCAAAGGTACTGACTAGATCTGTGCATGGTAATAGATCTGTTATGATTAATTGTTGATTATATTGTTAACGAACCTGCAAACAAACCTATCTATGCACATCTGAGAGGTTGCGAAGACAGATCTATCTTGATTACCTACTCTCTCTCAGGGTGCAAAAACTTGGTTCCAACACCCTCCCATAGTACTTCGGGTGAGACCTTGGCCTACACAAGTAAGTCATTACCGAAAAGGACCAATAATATAGGGGTTTTTTGGCAAACTTCAACCTTTGAACTTGGGTCAGGACCCCTCAAGCTAACAGGTACTACCAAAATCAATAAGCACTATTACGTTTTTATTCTTGATATGTCCTTCTATATTGAGAGTTTGAGGAGGGGTAATTCCTGCCAATGCATTATGAGATATGGTCAGATTCATTTCTTCTTCCTCTAGGGTTGGTTCCTAGTGTATATACTCTTCTTTTGAAGTTTCTTGTTCCTTTTCTTCCTCCTATTTAAAATCTACGTAAAACAATTTCTTCTCAACACACTTATGACATTTAGTGTATTTTCTATCACAACTATAGAAAATCCCTTTTACTCTTTTTTCTTCCTATTATTGTGGTGTCAACCTTGTAGGTTGTGGAAGTCTAGGAGTAGCAACACTTCCATATTTATAGTTGTGAGTGGTAGGATTCCTTGTCACCATAATTTTTCTTTCAATTTTTGTTGCCAACCTGAGTGCCTTATCCAATGTATCACGTTCCCAAAGGCGAACGTCATGTTGGATGTTATCCTTTAGATTCCCTATGAAGACATCAATCTTATGTTCCTCTGGAATATTATTTACCCTTATACTCAATTTTTGGAAGTCCTCAATGTGCTCCATCATTGAACCATTTTGTTTGATATTTATCAATTGACTAAAGAAGGTGTTTCTCTTTGTATATTCATAATGTTCTATCATTTCCTCTGTAAAAATTGACCAATTGACTAGTGGTTTACGAGAACAAAGCCATCGATACCATACAAACTGATTTTTTCTAAATATAAAGTTGCAATGCATATCTTTTGTGTGTTTTGTGTATTATGGAGCTCAAAGTATTGATCCATTTGTAGTATCCAAGTTATCGAATCCTTGCCATAAAAATTCCTCATATCTATATTTGGAATATGGTGGGTCTTAAATTCAACATTAGAGTCTATGAAATCATGATTAACATTTTTTTTTTCTCATCATGAGTTTTCTCTACTAACTTTTCGCTATTAGGAAGCTTTTCTTGTAGCAACTTTTCCAAACCTTCCTTCAAACCTTCCATGTCTTCAAATATTTCATGTTGCCTTATGTACCATCCATATTAGATTCCACACGATCCATCTTAACTTCCCTTCCATTATTCAAACCATCCATCTTAGCTTCAACATCTTTCTTCAAACCATCCATCTTAGCTTCCACGCCTTTTTTCAAACCATCCATGGTTCCTTCCACACCATCCATCTTAGCCTCCACACCATCCATCTTAGCTTCCATGCCATTATTCAAACCATCCATATTAGCTTCTATGCCTTTCTTCAAACCATCCATCTTAGTTTCCACACCACTCTTTGCAAGAGAATTTTTTTTTGCACTTGGTATTGTAATTTTGATATATCACGTTGCACTTCTTCCTCTTAATGAGTCATAATAGAGCCTTATGAGGGATTAATGGGCGTTGAATTATTTTTAGGAGGAATTTTAGAACCCAATACTGATATATATGCTTCAATATGTGCTTGGAATCACTTCAAACTGATTTTTCTAACAAGACTTATGCAATTAAAAAAAAATACACACCTTTTTCTTGCTTTTTAGGAGCTTGATATTGAAACTGATGTATCTCTGTAATTTTGGATCCCCAAGATTTTACCTTCAGTCCTTTAGTATCCCTCTGAATATTCTTTCCAATGCCAGAGGTCAGACCTAATTTGGATTCTTCAAGACAAAATTATGCCCAATCTCCCACAATGACCTAATTATGGACTAGTTCAGTAGAGCGAAATTGTATGACATGCCACATGTCATTGTTTCCTCATTTCTCTATGAAATTGATACAAAAAAACCAAAGTCCATGCAATATTGATGATTTTTTATAGAATTCCAATCCGATGCTCAGAGAGAGAGAGTTATGACGATTTTCCTGAGGTCACCTCTTTGAGTTGAAATTCGGGAGCCTACAAAACCCTAAGTTACATAGATCATATCTCTGAAAATATTGTGAACCAAGATCTGAATGTTTTCCATGAAGTTCCTTTGGATTTTGAAGAAAATGGATTTTTTTATAGCTTCTTCACCTTCGTAGAAAAAAAGTTATAGTGAAAATTCCACGATGACTTGTTTGAAGCAGCGAAACTCTAGAATCCAAAGCTCTGATACTAAATGTTATGAAACCAACTCCCAAAATAGAAGAAAAGTGATATCAATGCCTTAGAAATCAAAAAATTCAAGGGGGAAAAGTCCTTTACATTACATAAATGAACAATTATTGGATGACAAAAATGACAAAACCTCCTTTCTATATATAGGAGTCCATGGGGTCACAATATAATCCTAGTGGACCTAACAATAATAATGTTAGGGAAAAATAATAACAATACGGGAACTACAAGGTGTACAACAATAAAAATAAGGGGGCTACACTAACAAAAATAAGGGGCTACACTAGTAATATAGGGCCCCAACATGAGACATCACACCAAAAATCTCATGAGCATAATATTATTTTCTATCAAGTCAATCCATCAAGTTAGGGAATTCAAATTCATCATGACCACTGGTAATAAGATACCTAGACTCATTAAATATCATCGATATACCTCTATCATCATAATTACCATACTTATCATGATAAATAAATATTTACCAGAACTACAAGACTGTCAATCTCCTTTCCATTAGCTTACATCATGCTTATCACAAGAATTATCAATAATATCATGTATAAGAAATCAATGTAGTAACCTTTTGCATGAGATCCATCATGTCTTATGTATGTCAAGAATTAAGAGTATCATCTAGTAGAGTCAAGGTTCTTAGCCAAACATCAATCATATCATTATATTAAGGATCGACACTTAGAAGCCTCATAAAATCAATTATCCTGTCCAAAATTTTCGAGACCATGGGCACCAATTTGACATTAGAACCATGAATCTAAATATCACTTTTACATGCATGGGCCACTAGAGAAGGATACATTCTCAGCATACCATAGGGATAACCTAGCCATCAATGTTAAAGATGAAATAAAATATACCCGGTATTACCTGTGCACCTTCACATAGGCAGCTTGTAGTTCTCAAGTGCATTTTACCTGTTCCATATCTAGCCATATTTCCTGTATTTCAAAAGACCCTCAAGAGGGATCTGCTTGTTACATCTCATCAAGGAGGTTGGAAATATCTAGGTACTCAAATATACATGCAAGAAGCAATGACTAGAAACAATAATCATCAGATCCATAAGTATAAACAAGAGTAAGGTCATAAGTCAAGCTATACTTATCTTCAATGATCCTCTCCCTCTTGAACCAACCTTCAAGAGCCATTCATATACCATAAAACAATGTTTCCTTCACTCAAAAAATTTATCAACAACTAGGTTATTTGTCAAAGCGATCCAAATGCTTCACATAGATCACATCTTGAGACTTTTACCACAAACCAGGGTTTCTCTCAAACCCTCACTATCACATCATGATCCACTAACTACCTAGGGTTTTCTTCATACCCTATAATTATTTTAGGTTTCTACCATCCTCTTATTACTTCCATAATATTTTCTCCATGGGGGGGGGGGGGGTGATCTTCATGACTTTTCTTCAACCTAACTCTGATACCATGTTAATTTTTCATAGAGCTACATTGTTCTTTGCTTTGATAGTTACATTTCTTCAATAACAAGTTAAGTTCACCTCATATCATTATATCATTATACATATCTACATCATTAACCATCAACATGAGCAACCATGTAGAAAGAAAAATACAATCATCTCATCTATCCATCGGAAAGAAACATAAGAAGAAAACCATGCACACATATAGACACGAGTTAGTGAGACTAGGAAAAACCAACTGTGGAAAACACTTGAAAATTCTTCTTCTTAGCTCATCATCAAATGATTCAAGAAACAATAGTACAATTAACCATAGATCCATATCTCCATGATGTACAAAACAACTAGCATATGCATAATATAACCATAAACATACTTCTGCTAAAGGAGCCTAAATATGAGAACTTAAATGCAGTGAAACTCACTGTAGCATATTGATGAAAACTGATGATACTGAGTGAGGATTGTAGATACATATTTGTAGTGAAATTATATAGATGAGATCTACAAATTTGCATATCTACAATGGTACAAAACCCTAGATACAATTGATTCTTGAAATTCACTGAAAACAATTGTCCAGTCCTAATTTGAGTTCCAAGACAACATCAAAGATGTGCAAACATCTACATGATAATAGTGGTTGGATGAAGTTCATATCTACCAAAATCCTTAAGATATTGTCATGATATTGTGCCCCTGGCTTTACTTTATTCCGCTTCACAACTCTACAGTCCCCGATCAACATCTAGCCCATGAACCCTATTCATGACCTAAACATCCTGAGCCCGCAACTACAAAAGCTTGGATGCTACCTTGACACACTGTGCTTGTGACTCTGGTCTGATTTTTGTATTTCTATTTCTGCGGCTATGGCTCATAAGCCCTTCTTTAGTGTGAGCCTCTCGCCTGTGATTCCGTACCCTACGCGAGCTTCTTTCGTCAGAGCAACTGTGAGAACCAAAAAAAATAGACAAACCCAAGACAAAGAGTGAAAGAAGAAAATATCATGAGTGAATTTTTGAGAATGAGCTTGAGGTCACTTCTGTTTATAAATTTTGTGAGGGACCACTTAGGGCTTTGAATAAATCCACATGTTCGTAGGCTGACCCATTCCATTTCATCAATAAATAAAATAATTCATAATTTAACTTTCTCTTAACCGATTGGGGCGATCTATAGGTCGATTTTGTTCCTCACAAAATTATGAATCTAATATATTTATAATCTAGAAGATACGAGGCTGTCAAAAGTGGGATTGTGACGGTTACATAATTTTAACATAGGGTACTCGATTTTAGGTCTCAGCGAGCGTTGCGTGGGCAATAAATCATCACGATTAATTGGGTTCAATGTCCCCACACTGGGTGTCGGGGCCCCATATCGACATTTTGCAAAGATTGTAGGCATGGTAGTTTTTTGATTGGGCCAGTTTTGTAGGTTTTAACCTTGAACAAAAAATATCTACACACGAATCTTATAGCAAAAAATAAACAGTATCGAGAGCATAAAACATAAAACAGATAAACACAGAGATTTTCCCCTGGATCCCAAATCGGGACGACCAGCTTGATTTTTCATTATATTCCTTTTAGTGTTACAACACATATATATACATGCCGAAGCATACATAAACCCCAATCCATTAACCCTGGATTAGAACATAACCGTAGTTCCCTTGACTGGATCTACAAAATACCAGGGGTCGAAAACCATCATACCCCAAAAACCATGTGCAAACTCATGCACAAAACATGGGTGGGTCCGCCTATGAGTGGACCTTTGTAATTTTTGGGCTGTGGGGGACCCAGAGATAGAGAGGCCCACCGCCTCCTTGTGACCTCCCTACTAAACTTGGTGCAAGCCTGCTTACCAGGCTAGTCGTGGAAGAATATAACACATACCCAACATTCCCCACTTGTTTATTTCCACGGTCATCACGAAACTTAGTCATTGGGCAATTCTTCAACACCATTGTACGATCATTAAATGGACGAGAGTGCTCTGAACATCGCCACCACATGTTATAGAATTCTTCAAAGTGTCCACCTTTACCAGCAACACCCTTTTAGCCTCAACCATATCTCTCACAAAGTGATATTGAACATCAATGTGCTTTGTATTTGAATGATAAGAAAGGTTCTTAGCCAAGAAAATTGCACTTTGGATATCACAGTCTATCCCTATAGCTTGTTGTACCAACCCCATACTTGAACAAAATCTCTATAACAAGCGCCTCCTTACTTTTGTGGTGTTCTTTGTGTCCTACTTGCCTACAGTTGAAGAGCCTTCTAAGCCTGTGTTTTCTCCTCAGCCAGTTAACGCCTCCAAATAGGCTAAACACATACCCACTTGTATATCTTCTTTGGTCAAGATCTCCAGCCTAGTCTACATAAAAAAAACCATGAATGTCCAACACTCTTACCAATCCTGGTCTTCCATGGTAGCACAAGCCATAATCACTAGTTCCACGCAAATATCTGAAAACCCGCTTCATTGGTGTCCAATGCTCCTTCCCTAGCTTTGACATAAACCTGCTCAGAACTCCCACTGCATGTGTGATGTTTGGTCTAGTACATACCAATGCATACATCAGGCTACCCAACATATGGAGCTGGTACTTATCTCCTCTTCTTCTTGTGTCTTGGGACAGCATTTATGTTTACCTACAGGAATAGGAACATTCACCAGTTTACTATCCTGCATATTGAACCTCTGCAATATAGTCTCAACATACTTCCTCTAGTTTAACCAGAGCTTCCTCTTTGCCCGATCTCTCCTAATTTCCATGCCCAAAATATAGTTTGCAGCACCAATATCCTTCATGTCGAATTTGGAGAATAGTTGGGTCTTCAAATCTTGGATAAATTCTTTGTCATTTCCAATCAACAACATATCATCCACATACAAGACCAAATAAACAACATGATCACTAATTAATTTAAAAAAAAACAAAGTGATCCTCCTTGCTTCTAGTGAAGCCAAGTCCCCGTATATAGGTATCAAATTTCAGATACCACATCCTTGGTGACTGTTTTAACCCATATAGAGACTTCTTCAACCTGCATACCTGTTCTTTCTTACCCTTCACCATAAATCCTTAAGGTTGCTTCATGTAGATCTCCTCTTCTAGATCCCCGTGAAGAATGTTGTCTTCACATCCATATGTTCTATCTCAAAATCAAATGCAGCAGCAACAGATAAAAGTAATCTAATAGAAGAAACTTTGGCAACAGGAGAAAAAATATCACCAAAATCAATTCCCGGCACTTGGGAATAACCTTTTGCCACCAACCGAGCTTTGTATTTCTCCACCTTGCCTTCTACATTCATCTTCTTCTTAAACACCCATTTTCTCCCGATGGGATTCCTTCCAGCCGACAACTCCACCAGATCCCATGCCTCATTTTTGTGCAAGGAAGCCATTTCATCAACCATGGCCTCCTTCCAGAGTTTTCCATCCTCTGAATCTACTGCCTCCCTGACAGTTCTGGGATCATCATCAGTTATAGTTAAGGCAAAACCTGAACAGAAAGCAGATGAACTATACCTTTCTGGTTGCCTTCTTTCCCGAACTGATCTTCTCAAACCTGGGGTTTGTGGCTCTTTCTCTTTTGAATCTTCTTTTGTTGCAGAGTCTGATTCATACTCCTTGAGCTCAAACTCTATCTTCTCAGGTTCCTTCCGTAGGACTTCATGTGTAACAACATCTTTCACCTCTCTAAACACCACATCTCGACTGTACACAACCTTCCTTTTTTCTGGGTTCCAAAGCTTGTAACCCTTTAAACCATCCTTATACCCAATAAAGATGCACCTTTCAGATTTATTATCCAACTTGGTCCTTTTCTCCTTTGGAACATGTACATATGCATCACATCCAAATACCCTTAGATGTGAAAGAGAGGGTTTCTTACCAGTCCATACCTCATGTGGGGTCTTATCCTCCAACGATGATGAAGGTGATCTGTTAACTAAGTAACATGCAGTCTCCACTACCTCTGCCCAGAATTCTTGTCCTAACCCGGTACCACTGAGCATGCTTCTTGCCTTTTCCATCAGTGTTCTGTTCATTCTTTCTGCAACTCCATTTTGCTGAGGTGTGTATGGAGTAGTCTTCTGCCGTGCTATACCACACTTCTTACAGAACTCTTCAAATTCCTTCTTACAGAACTCCCCACCATTATCTGTCCTCAGCGCCTTTATCTTCTTCTCTGTCTGGTTTTCCACCAGAGCCTTAAATTCTTTAAATTTGTCAAAGACTTCAGATTTCTTCCTCAAGAAATATATCCATGTATTCCTTGAGAAGTCATCTATGAATGAAACATAGTACACAGACTTTCCCAATGATGGAACTGACACAGGCCCAAACACATCACTATGCACAAGTTCTAATATCTTGTTTGCCCTCTTAGCACCAGAAGGAAAACTCACCCGATTCTGCTTCCCATATACACAATGTTCACAGAAATCGAAATCCAGAGAACAATTAGACATACCTTCTACCATACCATCTCTATGCAGTATCCGAAGGCCCTTTTCTCCAATATGTCCAAGCCTTTGATGCCATAGCATGGTCTTTTCTCCAGAGACAGCTAGACTTTCCGTCCCACTTTCAGGAACCACAGAACTGTTACACCCATCAATAACAGTGCTACCTTGTAGCTTGTACAGAGTTCCAGTCTGAACTCCCCGCATTAATACCAGTGCTCCCCGAACCATCTTGTAGGCATCTTTCTCGAACACTTTTTTTACACCTGCATCATCCATCTTGCTTACAGAAATCAGATTTCTGGCCAATGCAGGAATATGCAGAACACCAGGAAGTGTTCTAATCCTCCCACCTTGCAGCTTCAGCTTGAACTTTCCACGTCCGACGATTCTGGCCTTCCTATCATCCCCTAGGAAGACATCACCACCATCATATTTCTCATACTCGCAGAACCACTCCCTATGGGGAGTGAAGTGAAAGGATGCACCTGAGTCGATCAACCATGACTCATGATCTACATGTGTATTTGAAGAAGAAGCCAAATACACATCCCCACCTTCATCCGAGGTGGTTTTTGCCTCTGCAGAAGGAGCATCATCAGATCCCTTTCCTTTCTCGGGAGCTTTAGATCTGCACTCCTTTTTGTAGTGCCCTTCCTTTCCGCATTTCCAGCATACCTTTACAAACTTTCCAGGAGATTTAGATCTCCCTCTAGATTTGGATCTCCCACTCGAAACCTTATTCTTGTTTATGTTTTGGGACCTTCCTCGTACAGATAAGGCATCTCCATTCTGGCCCTCCATATTTCTTTGTCTCATTTCCTCCGATAGCAAGGCTGAGACAATGTCATCAAAATTCAAGGTAGTTGTATTGCTACCTATTGCAATAACCAGACGGTCCGACGAGTTTGGTAGAGAACAAAACAAACTGATGCACTTATCTTCATCTGATATCTTAATATCAACAAATGATAGCTGACTTACCACAGTATTGAAGGCATTTAGATGCTCTGTCACCGAGTCTCCATCCTTCATCCTTAGGTTATACAGATTTTTTCGTAGGAACAACTTATTCACCAGAGACTTAGATTGGTAAAAAGTCCCTAGTTTTTCCCACAAATTCTTTGCCATAGCTTCCCCATATACATTCAACAATACTGAATCTGAGACATACAACCGTATTGTGCTCTTGGCCTTTCGATCCAGTTTCTTCCTGTCTTCATCTGACATTCCCGTTGGTTCAATACCTGGATCTACCACGATCCACTGATCTTTATCCACCAGAAAATCCTCCATCTTGAGCTTCCACAACTCAAAAATCTGACCATTAAATTTCTCGATCTCTATCTTTCCGCCGCTCGCCATCTTCTTTCACCGCAAGAATCGATCCCGAAGATCTCTCACTAAACAGGGTCTACCTCAGGCCCAAGAAAAAAACCCTCAGCAGCAAAGGCATCCCCTTGAAGCCGAAACAACTCTGATACCAAATGTAGGTTTTAACCCTGAACATAAATTATCTACACATGAATCTTATAACAAAAAATAAACAATAGCGAGAGAATAAAACATAAAACAGATAAACATAGAGATTTTCCCCTGAATCCCAAATCGGGACGATCAACTTGATTTTTCATTATATTCCTTTTAGTGTTACAACACATATATATACATGCCGAAGCATACATAAACCCAAATCCATTAACCCTGGATTAGAACATAACCATAGTTCCCTTGACCGGATCTATAAAATACCAAGCTGAAAAACCATCGTACCCCAAAACCATGTGCAAACTCATGCACAAAACATGGGTGGGTCCGCCTATGAGTGGGACCGCACACCAAATTTTTTTTTTTTTTTTTTTTTTTTTTTTTTTTTTTAGAGACGTGACCGAACGAGGGAAGTACACTTCCATACTATAACCCCCTACTACACACAGCGCATGATGTACGGTGCATGGGGCTGGTCGTGGAAAGAAATATCAAACATACCCAACATTCCCCACTTGTTGTTTTCTTTCCACAGGGGGGCACATGATAGCTTATTCATTGGGCCAATTCTTCAATACCCATTGGTTCTCTACACCAAGAGAACTTCTGAGTGCTTACAGACTTCATCAATGCATCTGCAACATTCTTCAAAGTGTCCACCTTTACCAGCAACACCCTTTTAGCCTCAACCATATCTCCAAAAAAGTGATATTGAACATCAATGTGCTTTGTCTTTGAATGATAGCGGGGATCTTGAAGAAATTTGCCACTTTGGCTATCACGGTCTATCCTTATAACTGTGTACCAACCCCATACTTGAACACAATCTCTGCAACCAAACTGTCTCCTTGCTTTCATGAGTGCCTGCCATGTATTCAGCCTCTATAGTTGAAAGAGCCACTACAGACTGTCTTTTACTCATCCAACTGACTCCACCTCCAAATAGGCTAAACGCATACCCACTTTTAGATCTTCTTTGGTCCAGATCGTCAGCCCAGTATGCATCAAAAAAACCATGAATGTCCAAATTTCTTTAAAATACTGGTCTTCCTTGGTAGCACAAGCCATAATCACTAGTGCCACGTAAATATTTGAAAACCTGCTTCACTGTTGTCCAATGATCCTTCCCTGGGTTTTACATAAACCTTATCAATATTCCTTTGCGTAATGTGATGTATGATCACAGTCTGAGACCATTGCATACATCAGTACCTTACACTTGCATATGGAACATGGGACATATCCTCCTCTTCTTCTTGGCCTTTTAGACAACAATTACGTAGAATAGCTTTTCAACTTCTGAGGAATAGGAACATTCACGGGTTACTATCCACGCATATTGAACCTCTGCAATATAGTCTCGACATACTTCCTCTGGTTTAACTAGAGCTTCCTCTTTGCCCGATCTCTCTTAATTTCCATGCCCAAAATATAGTTTGTAGCACCAAGATCCTTCATGTCGAATTTGGAGAACAATTGGGTCTTCAAATCTTGGATAAATTCTTTGTCATTTCCAATCAACATTATATCATCCACATACAAGACCAAATAAATAACACGGTCACTGATTAATTTAAAATACAAAAAGTGATCCTCCTTGCTTCTAGTGAAGCCAAGTCCCCGTATATTGGCATCAAATTTCATATACCACATCCTTGGTGACTGTTTTAACCCATACAGAGACTTCTTCAACCTGCATACCTGTTCTTTCTTACCCTTCACCATAAATCCTTCAGGTTGCTTCATGTATATCTCCTCTTCTCGATCCCCAAGAAGAATGCTGTCTTCACATCCATCTGTTCTATCTCAAAATCAAATGTAGCAGCGACAAATAAAAGTAATCTAATAGAAGTAACTTTGGCAACAGGAGAAAAAATATCACCAAAATCAATTCCCGGCACTTGGGAATAACCTTTTGCCACCAACCAAGCTTTGTATATCTCCATCTTGCCTTCTACATTCATCTTCTTCTTAAACACCTATTTGCTCCCGATGGGCTTCCTTCCAGCCGGAAACTCCACCAGATCCCATGCCTCATTTTTGTGCAAGGATGCCATTTCATCAACCATGGCCTCCTTCCAGAGTTTTCCATCCTTTGAATCTACTGCCTCCCTGACAGTTTTGGGATCATCATCAGTTATAGTTAAGGCAAAAAATAAACAGAAAGCAGATGAACTATACCTTTCTGGTTGCCTTCTTTCCCGAACTGATCTTCTCAAAGATGGGGTTTGTGGCTCTTTCTCTTTTGAATCTTCCTCTGTTGCAGAGTCTGATTCATACTCCTTGAGCTCAAACTCTATCTTCTCAGGTTCCTTCCGTAGGACTTCATGTGTAACAACATCTTTCACCTCTCTAAACACCACATCTTGGCTGTACACAACCTTCCTTGTTTCTGGGTTCCAAAGCTTGTAACCCTTTAAACCATCCTTATACCCAATAAAGATGCACCTTTAAGATTTATTATCCAACTTGGTCCTTTTTTCCTTTGGAACATGTACATATGCATCACATCCAAATACCCTTAGATGTGAAAGAGAGGGTTTCTTACCAGTCCATACCTCATGTGGAGTCTTATCCTCCAACGCTGATGAAGGTGATTTGTTAACTAAGTAACATGCAGTCTCCACTGCCTCTGCCCATAATTCTTGTCCTAACCCGGTACCACTGAGCATGCTTCTTGCCTTTTCCATCAGTGTTCTATTCATTCTTTCTGCAACTCCATTTTGCTGAGGTGTATATGGAGTAGTCTTCTGTTGTGCTATACCACACTTCTTACAGAACTCTTCAAATTCATTCTTGCAGAACTCCCCACCATTATCTGTCCTCGGCGCCTTTATCTTCTTCTCTGTCTGGTTTTCCACCAGAGCCTTAAATTCTTTAAATTTGTCAAAGACTTCAGATTTCTTCCTCAAGAAATATATCCATGTATTCCTTGAGAAGTCATCTATGAATGAAACATAGTACATAGACTTTCCCAGTGATGGAACTGACACAGGTCCAAACACATCACTGTGCAAAAGTTCTAATATCTTGTTCGCCCTCTTAGCACCAGAAGGAAAACTCACCCGATTCTGCTTCCCATATACACAATGTTCACAGAAATCTAAATCCAGAGAGTTATTAGACATGCCTTCTACCATACCATTTCTATGTAGTATCCGAAGTCCCTTCTCTCGAATATGTCCAAGCCTTTGATGCCATAGCATGGTATTTTCTCCAGAGATAGCTAGGATTTCCGCTCCACTTTCAGGGACCACAGAACTGTTACACCCATCAATAATAGTTCTACCTTGTAGCTTGTACATAGTTCCAATCCGAACTCCCCGCATTAATACCAGTGCTCCCTGAACCATCTTGCAGGCATCTTTCTCGAACACTGTTTTTAAACCTGCATCATCCATCTTGCTTACAGAAATCAGATTTCTGGCCAATGCAGGAATATGCAGAACACCAAGAAGTGTTCTAATCCTTCCACCTAGCAGCTTTAGCTTGAGCTTTCCATGTCCGACGATTCTGGCCTTCCTATCATCCCCTAGGAATACATCACCACCATCATATTTCTCATACTCGCAGAACCACTCCCTATGGGGAGTGAAGTGAAAGGAGGCACCTGAGTCAATCAACCATGACTCATGATCTACATGTGTATTTGAAGAAGAAGCCAAATAAACATCCCCACCTTCTTCCGAGGTGGTTTTTTCCTTTGCAGAAGGAGCATCATCAGATCCCTTTCCTTTCTCAGGAGCTTAAGATCTTCATTCCTTTTTGCAGTGTCCTTCCTTTCCGCATTTCCAACACACCTTTACAAACTTTCCAGGAGATTTAGATCTCCCTCTAGATAAGGATCTCCCACTCGAAACCTTATTCTTGTTTCTGTTTTGGGACCTCTCTCGTATAGATAAGGCATCTCCATTCTGGCCCTCCATATTTCTCCGTCTCATTTCCTCCGACAGCAAGGCTGAGACAATGTCATTAAAATTCAAGGTAGTTGTATTGCTACCTATTGCAATAACCAGAATGTCCCACGAGTCTAGTAGAGAACACAACAAACTGATGCACTTATCTTCATCTGATATTTTAATATCAACAGATGATAATTGACTTACCACAGTATTGAAGGAGTTTAGATGCTCTATCATCAAGTCTCCATCCTTCATCCTCAGGTTATACATCTTTTTCCGTGGGAACAAATTATTCACCAGAGACTTAGATTGGTACAAAGAGCCTAGTTTTTCCCACAAATTCTTCGCCGTAGCTTCCCCAGATACATTCAACAATACTGAATCTAAGACACACAACCGTATTGTGCTCTTAGCCTTCCGATCCAGTTTCTTTGAATCTTCATATGAAATTGTTGTTGGTTCAGTACTTGGATCTACTGAAATCCACTGATCTTTATCTACCAGCAAATCCTCCATCTTGAGCTTCCACAACTCAAAACTCTGACCATTAAATTTCTCGATCTCTATCTTTCCGCCACTCGCCATCTTCTTTCACTACAAGAATCGATCCCGCAGATCTCCCATTGAACAGGGTCCACCTCAAGCCCGAGCAAAAAACCCTTAGCAGCAAAGGCATCCCCTTGAAGCCGAAACAGATCTGATACCAAATGTAGGTTTTAAACCTGAATAGAAATTATCTACACATGAATCTTATAACATAAAATAAAAAATAGCAAGAGCATAAAACATAAAACAGATAAACACAAAGATTTTCCCTTGGATCCAAAATCGGGACGATCAACTTGATTTTTCATTATATTCCTTTTAGTGTTACAAAACATATATATACATGCTGAAGCATACATAAACCCCAATCCATTAACCCTGGATTATAACATAACCATAGTTCCCTTGACCGGATCTACAAAATACCAGGGGTTGAAAAACCATCGTACCCCAAAACCATGTGCAAACTCATGCAAAAAACATGGGTGGGTCCACCTATGAGTGGGACAACACCAATTTTTTTTTTTCCCGGGACGCTGCCCCAGACCCAGACAGGGGGGGGCTTCTGCCCCCCCTATGACCCCCCTGCTGCGTCCGGTGCAACGTACAACACGTGGGGCTAGTCGTGGAAAGAATATAACACATACCCAACATTCCCCCACTTGTTGTTTTTTTTCCACAGGGGGCCATAGGAGAGCTTAGTCATTGGGCCAATTCTTCAACACCCGTTGTTTCTCTACACCAAGAGAACTTCTGTGTGCTCAAAGATTTCGTCAATGCATCTGCAACATTCTTCAAAGTGTCCACCTTTACCAGCAACACCCTTTTAGCCTCAACCATACCTCTAAAAAAGTGATATTGAACATCAATGTGCTTTGTATTTGAATGATAAATAAGGTTCTTAGCCAAGAAAATTGCACTTTGGCTATCACAGTCTATCCTTATAGCTTGCTGTACCAACCCCATACTTGAACACAATGTTTGCAACCAAACTGCCTCCTTACTTGCATGAGTGGTTGCTATGTCACTCTGCCTCTGTAGTCTAAAGAGCCACTACAGACTGTCTTTTACTCATCCAACTGACTGCACCTCCAAATAGGCTAAGCACATACCCACTTGTAGATCTTCTTTGGTCCAGATCCCCAGCCCAGTCTGCATCAACAAAACCAAGAATGTCCAACATTCTTTCCAATCTTGGTCTCCCCTGGTAGCACAAACCATAATCACTAGTGCCACGTAAATATCTGAAAACCCATTTCACTGATGTCCAATTCTCCTTCCCTGGGTTTGACATAAACCTGCTCAATACTCCCACTACATGTGCAATGTTTGGTCTAGTACAGACCATTGCATACATCAGGCTACCCATTGCACTTGCATATGGAACACGGGACATATCCTCCTCTTCTTCTTGTGTCTTGAGACACTATTCAGTAGACAGCTTTGCTCCTACAGGAATAGGAACATTCACCGATTTACTATCCTGTATATTGAACCTCTACAATATAGTCTCGACATACTTCCTCTGGTTTAACCAGAGCTTACTCTTTGCCCAATCTCTCTTAATTTCCATGCCCAAAATATAGTTTGTAGCACCAAGATCCTTCATGTCGAATTTGGAGAACAGTTGGGTCTTCAAATCTTGGATAAATTCTTTGTCATTTCCAATCAACAACATATCATCCGTATACAAGACCAAATAAATAACACGGTCACTGATTAATTTAAAAAAAACAAAGTGATCCTCCTTGATTCTAGTGAAGCCAATTCCCCGTATATAGGTATCAGATTTTAGATACCACATCCTTGGTGACTGTTTTAACCCATACAGAGGCTTCTTCAATCTGCATACCTATTCTTTCTTACCCTTCACCATAAATCCTTCAGGTTGCTTCATGTAGATCTCCTCTTCTAGATCCCCGTGAAGAATGCTGTCTTCACATCCATCTGTTCTATCTTAAAATAAAATGCAGGAGCAACAGATAAAATTAATCTAATAGAAGTAACTTTGGCAACAGGAGAAAAAATATCACCAAAATCAACTTCCGGCACTTGGGAATAACCTTTTTCCACCAACTGAGCTTTGTATTTCTCCACCTTGCCTTCTACATTCATCTTTTTCTTAAACACCCATTTTCTCCTGATGGGCTTCCTTCTAGTCGGCAACTCCACCAGATCCCATGCCTCATTTTTGTGCAAGGATGCCATTTCATCAACCATGGCCTCCTTCCAGAGTTTTCCATCCTCTGAATCTACTGCTTTCCTGACAGTTCTGGGATCATCATCAGTTATAGTTAAGGCAAAACATGAATAGAAAGCAGATGGACTATACCTTTCTTGTTGCCTTATTTCCTGAACTGATCTTCTCAAAGCTGGGGTTTGTGGCTCTTTCTCTTCTGAATCTTCTTCTGTTGTAGAGTCTGATTCATACTCCTTTAGCTCAAACTCTATCTTCTCAGGTTCCTTCCGTAGGACTTCATGTGTAACAACATCTTTCACCTCTCTAAACACCACATCTCGGCTGTACACAACCTTCCTTTTACGGGTTCCAAAGCTTGCTTAACCCTTTAAAACCATCCTTATACCCAATAAATATACTGCTGATTTATTATCCAACTTGGTCCTTTTTTCCTTTGTAACATGTACATATGCATCATCCAAATACCCTTAGATGTGAAAGAGAGGGTTTACAGTCCATACCTCACATGGAGTCTTATCCTCAAAACGGCGGTTAGGCGATACGAGTTAGCTAAGTAACATGCGGTCTCCACTTTGCCTCTACTCAAATTCTTGTCTATTACAGGTACCACTAAAGCATGCTTCTTGCCTTTTCCATCAACGTTACGTTCATTCTTTCTAAGGTGTGTATGGAGTAGTCTACTGCTGTGCTATACCACACTTCTTACAAAAATCTTCAAATTCCTTCTTGCAGAACTCCCCACCATTATCTGTCCTCAGCGCCTATATCTTTTAATCTGTCTGGTTTTCCACCAGAGCCTTAAATTCTTTAAATTTGTCAAATAATTCATATTTCTTCCTCAAGAAATATATCCATGTATTTCTTGAGAAGTCATCTATTAATGAAACATAGTACACAAAATTTCCCAGTGATGGAACTGACACAGGTCCAAACACATCACTGTGCACAAGTTCTAATATCTTGTTCACCCTCTTAGCACCAGAAGGAAAACTCACCCGATTCTGCTTCCCATATACACAATGTTCACAGAAATCGAAATCCAGAGAGCAATTAGATGACAGCTGACTTACCACAGTATTGAAGGCATTCATATGCTCTGTCACCGAGTCTCCACCCTTCATCCTTAGGTTATACAGATTTTTCCATAGGAACAACTTATTCACCAGAGACTTAGATTGGTACAAAGACCCTAGTTTTTTCCACAAATTCTTCACCATAGCTTCCCCAGATACATTCAACAAGACTGAATCTGAGACACACAACCGTATTGTGCTCTTAGCCTTTCGATCCAATTTCTTCCAGTCTTCATCTGACATTCCTGTTGGTTCAGTACCTGGATCTACCGCGATCCATTGATATTTATCCACTAGCAAATCCTCCATCTTGAGCTTCCACAACTCAAAACTCTGACCATTAAATTTCTCGATCTCTATCTTTTCGCCGCTCGCCATCTTCTTTCACCGCAAGAATCGATCCCGCAGATCTCCCACTGAACAGGGTCTACCTCAGGCCTGAGTAAAAAACCCTCAGCAACAAAGGCATCCCCTTGAAGCTGAAACAACTCTGATACCAAATGTAGGTTTTAACCCTAACAGAAATTATCTACACATGAATCTTATAACAAAAAATAAACAAAAGCGAGAGCATAAAACATAAAACAGATAAACATAGAGATTTTCCCTGAATCCCAAATCGGGACGACCAACTTGATTTTTCATTATATTCCTTTTAGTGTTACAACACATATATATACATGCCGAAGCATACATAAACCCCAATTCATTAACCCTGGATTAGAACATAACCATAGTTCCCTTGACCGGATCTATAAAATACCAGGGGCCGAAAAACCATCGTACCCCAAAACCATGTGCAAACTCATGCACAAAACATGGGTGGGTCCGCCTATGAGTGGGACCGCACACCAATTTTTTTTTTGCCGGGGCTCTGCCTCGGACCTCAATAGGGGGGGCTGCCACCCCCCCTGTGACCCCTTGCTGTGCCTGGTGCAACGTACAACGCATGGGGCTAGTCGTGAAAAGAATATAACACATACCCAACAAGTTTTATGTACTAGGGGATGGTCACCCAATTGAGGGAGGTTCGAGAGGCTGGCGCTCATAGTTTCTTTTATACCAGTATTTTGTGCAACAATTTGTACGAGAGGGTCACGATGCTATGACTGTTTATAGGAGTGTGTCGAGGTCCTGCCAGGGACTGCAGGATTAGGTGGTGGGATCTCGTGATGCCACAAGCCAGTGGTGGTGTAGTGGGGAATTAATGGAATGTCGATGTGGAGGGTTGGTTTATGTCCAACCCTAAGAAGATCCTTGAGTTCCCATATTGAAGAGTGATATTCATAGGTGATCCAGATATGGGGCTCCCTCCAGGTGATGCATGGGGGCGAGTATGTATATTTAGTTATTATTTATGCATTTTGATTTTATGACATGTATGATTTTATGATGCATTTTTTATTTATATGATGCTGATACCATGTCTTTTGTTTGCAGATTTGGGGATGCATGGACAACCACTGACCTACCCAGTAGGAAATGATCCACAAAGTATGGGGGTGGTTTGGGATTTTGCTATACCGCGACGACAACGAAGCCATCGCAAGTGGAAGAGACTTGAGAGGCCAGTGAAAAGACTTGAGAGGCCAGTGAAACGCCGTCGTACTGTGATCATTGGTCCTAGGGAGGGGTCAAGTTTTGAGGATGCCTGGAGAGGAGCTGAGGCCCTGACGAGGCAGATTCCTGAGGAAGGATGGGAAAGACTTGGCAAGGACGTGGTGGATATTATGATGGCACGTGATCAGGCTTTTCGACCAGTTCTAGGAAAAATAGCTATGGCAGTTGCCATTGCCGAAACCATTTTGGCTCCCGACGCAAAGATTGGACCTCAAGAGAGGGAGGGAGGGCCTCGACCCTAGATGTTTATTGTGTGATGCATTTACTAGGGAAAACACCCATTATGAGGATGCTCCCCTGTGTTTTGAGGACTTACTTTTCCTGGCCATGATCTAGTTGATTTAAAATTATTTTTAGTACCCATATATAATTTTTGATTATATATACAATATGATATTTTTGGCTGCTCTCATGATGTGTTTGGTTTACATATTTCTAAATATGATGTACGTGATCTATTTTTATTATTATTATATATGCGATGTATATGATGCTTTATGGTTCATGTTTGATGGTATATATGTGATGCATTCCAGTCTAGGACTTGATTAGCTATGCGTTCATCTATGTGATTTTTATCCCTTGGTATATGTATAAGTGTGATGTATGTACTATGGAAAACACCCATTATGAGGATGCTCCCCTGTGTTTTGAGGACTTACTTTTCCTGGCCATGAGTTAGTGGATTTACAATTATTTTTTGTACCCACATATATTTTTGAAGTATATATACGAGATGATATTTTTGGCTACTCTCATGATGTGTTTGGTGTCCATGTTTCTAAATATGATGCATGTAATGTATGTTTTTTATTATATATGCGATGGATATGATGCTTTATGGTTCATGTTTGATGGTATATATGTGATGCATTCCAGTCTAGGACTTGGTTAGCTATGTGATCCTTTATGTGATTTTGATTCCTTGGTATATGTATAAATGTGATGTATGTACCATGGAAAACACCCATTATGAGGATGGTCCCCCGTGTTTTGAGGATTTACTTTTCCTGGCCATGAGTTAGTGGATTTACAATTATTTTTGGTACCCATATATATTTTTTGATGTATATATACGAGATGATATTTTTCGCTTCTCTCATGATGTGTTTGGTGTACATGTTTCTGAATATGATGTATGTGATGTATGATTTTTATTATATATGCGATGGATATGATGCTTTATGGTTCATGGTTTATGGTATATATGTGATGCATTCCAGTATAGGACTTCGTTATATATGCGATCAACTATGTGATTTTGATCCCTTGGTATATATGTAAATGTGATGTGATAACAAATTTGAGCTAACCTTTGTGAATGCAGATATTTCTAGAAGAGGGATGGATCACGAACCTGAAAGGTTTTATTCAACTACGACATAATGAGTTGGGAATCAAGGAAGACATGGAGGCGACAGATACCTAGGAGGGAGGCATCGACCAAGAGGCCTATGCCGACATTGTATTATGCTTGATTATTTTTGGCTTACCCATTACATAGTCCAGTGGTGAGACAAGGTGTCCGATCAGGCGAGTATATGTCCCAGGTTGCTGCTGAGAGGTTCTGCGACCATCGAGAGGCACCATAAAAAAATTCAGAATGATAGACTGAAAGATGATCCATCTACGACACATGAAGAGAGAGAAATTTTGGAGTGAATCCATGATGAGATGGTCATCATAAAAATAAGTTATGGTGCATAGATATTCATTTTAGGGCACTTTGAGAATTTTTTATGGGTGAAATTTTTTGAGGTAGAGTTCATTGACGAGATGTGTTAGGAAAGTACCATCAAGCTTTGATAAGATGTATGATCTTTTGAGAATGAAATGTTTGACAATGTATGGATATGGAAGGTCTCAAACTTACCGAGCCATAAATATTCTTGGGAGAAATCATAGCAGAGAACTAATTCTCCTTCAGTGAATGAATGAGGGGCGACATTGTGATCAAATGAGGCTTTGAACCTCTTTTTGTGTGCTTCGTTATGCTGGAGAGAATCTCGTCGAATTTTTTCGAACAATTCCAGCTGCACCAACCTTTGTTCTAAAGGTTTTGTGTAGCTTCTTGGGAGACATCATTGCAGAGATTAATTCTCCTTCAGTGAATGACTGAGGGGTGACATTGTGATCAGCCTAACTTGATTACCCCTAATCTTTTGTTCGGTTTCTACTCTACGGCTTGTCTTACCACCCCTATCCTGGCAAACTAGTAATGTACGATCTATATTACCCCTATCTGTACGATTTCTCCCCTAGCTTCTATTCCCCGATACCAGTTGATTTGGTTCTTCCCAAGTATCTATTATATGTCTCTAAATGAGGCTTTGAACCTCTTTTTGTGTGCTTCGTTATGCTGGAGAGAATCTCGTCGAATTTTTTCGAATAGTTCTTGCTGCACCAACCTTTGTTCTAAAGGTTTAGTGTCAGTGAGTAGTTTTATAGCCGAATGTAGGGTGGGGATTTTGACACAAATTCCACACCATAGACTAATTGGAAGGGTGTGAACCTTGTTGATTATTGACCACTGTGCGATACACCCATAGGGATGAGAACACCATGTGGTGCTAATTTGTTTTGTGATTGTTCACCATACGATGCATCATTGTTTTTAGGACTTTATTGACAAATTCTACCTGACCGTTGGATTGAGGGTAGTATACATATGCAAAATCATGAAAAAAACCAAGGTGTTGGGATAAATCCTGGAATATTTTGTTTTCAAAATGTTGAAGAAAAATTGTGCAGCAATTTTTGCGATGTTATTATATGTAGGCATGGATTCTTACCATTTGGGGAAGTAATAAATGAAAACCATAATGTATTTATGGTTACCAAATGATGTGGGGTTGCAGGTCATGAATTATAGGCCCCATTTTCATAAGGGGCCAACGACGATGACTGGATGTAGGGGAGCTAGAGGGGATCGAGCCTTATGAGCTTATTTTTGGCATGGATCACATATTTTGACTACTTGGATGGAGTCGTAAAACAAGGTGGAAAAAAAGTAACCAATACGAAGGAATTTTTGAGTGGTGGACATCCCTGAGAGGTGACTGCTAACATTCATTTAAGAACCGCTCATCTTGGTTGTGAGTGAGGCACCTATGAAGGATGGTGTCGATGCCTCTTCGATCAATGATATCTCCTAGGAGGTAATGATGTGCTTGATGGCGTATGCACCTCTTCTCATCGTAAGTGAGATGGGGTTTGAACTTTTGAGTTTGTACAAAGGAGGATATCACCATACCAAGGTTCATCCGTTGATACTAAGAAAATTTGTTCATTTGGACACACATAATTAATGGGAGATCCTTGGGTCTTTGTTGGAAGATTAGCGATGAATTCAATAAGGATGAGCACATTTTTTCTTTTAGGGAAATTAAATTATAGATATAATTCTTGCAATATAACTACCCATTGAGCGTATTTGTGGTTCATCATGCGAATATTGGCTACGATGATGGTTGTTCAAAGGATTATATAATGCTGAAGATTTTGTACTGAATGTACTAGGGATAAGGTGTTTTTTTTTTCTTTCTCATAATTCAATGCAGAACTTGATAGGTTCTTAATGATGTAATAAATTACATGCTCCCCATTTTCTAGTTTGTCTTGGACTAACACCCCAACAACGCATACATATAATGCAAATAGATATAAGGTGTAGTATTTATTATGGTCGGGTGGGATAATCAAAGGAGCTGAAGGTAACACATATTTTAAAGCCTCAAATAATTTTTGAGCCTGTTCATAACATTGCAAAGGAATGTATTGATGAAGGAGGCTGTTAGGTCCCTATATTACTAGTATAGTCCCTTATTGTTATTAGTGTAACCCAATTATTGTTATTATTGTACCCTTGTAACCCCCATTTTGTTATTATTGTGCCCTTAAATTATTATTGTTAGGTCGACTAGGATTACATTGTGGCCCACTAGGATTACATTATGGCCACATGGACTCCTATATATAGAAAGGAGGTTTTGTAAATTGTATCATCGAAGAATTTTTCATTTATGTAATGTATTGGAGGTTTCCCCCTCGAAGTGGCTTATTTCTAAGGCGTTGATATCTCTTTTCTTCTATTTTTGGAGCTGGTTACACAACATTTGGTATCAGAGCTTTGGATTCTAGGGTTTCACTGCTCCAAACAGGTCATCGTGGAATTTTAGCTATAAATTTTTTTCTACAAAGTTTCAGAAGCTGAAATTTTTATGGTGTGAAGCCTAAATCTTGAGGAAGATCATCTAAAAATTTTAGAGCTTGGTTCGCAATATTTTCGGAGATATGATCTTTGGAAGTTAGTTTTTGTTTCAAGCTCCTAAATAGGTCATCGTGGAATTTGCGCTATAAATTTATTTCTACGAAGGTTCAAAATCTGAAATTCATATAGTGCTAAGCTGAAATCCTGAGGAAATTCGTCAAAAAATTTTAGAGCTTGGTTCGCAATATTTTTGGAGATATGATTTGTGGAATGTAGTGCTTTTTCAGGCTCCTGAATTTCATCTCAAAGAGGTGATCGTGGGAAAAGTTCAATAACTCTCTCTCTGGGTATCAGATTGGAGTGCTGTAAAAAGTGGTTACAAGTAAACAAACTTTAGTTTATTGGCTATCAATTTTAGAGATGAAGGATGAAACAGTGACACGTGGAAAGTCGTACAAGTTAGCTCTACTGAACCAGTCCATAATTAGGTCATTGTGGGAGATTGGACACAACTTGGTCATGGAGAATCCAAATCAGGTCAGACCTACGAAATTCAAAAGATAATTCAGAGGGCTAAATTGATGCCAAAATTAAAATATTGAAGTGCTACAGCCACAGAGATAATCCAATTTCAATATCGAGCTCCTCAAAAGCAAGAAAAAGGTGTGTATTTTTTTCCAAATTGCATAAGTCTTGTTTGAAGAATCAATTGGAATTGATTCCAAGGGCATATTGTAGAATAGATATCAGTATTGGGTTCTAAAATATGCCCTATAAAAATAATTCAACACCCATTAAGCCTTCAGAAGGCTCTACCATGACTCATGAAGATGAAGAATTGCAACATGATCTATCAAAATTACAAGAGCAAGTCCAACAAATTTCACTCTCGCAAAGAGCAACAAAAAATGAAATGGAAGTTTTGAAGAAAGGTGTGGAAGCGAAGATGGACGGTTTTAAGAAAGGCGTGGAAGCTAAGATGGATGGCATGGAAGCTGGCATGGAAGCTAAGATGGACGATCTAAAGTCAAACATCGAAGGTTTGACAAAGTTGATACAATAAATGTTTCCTAATGGTGAAAAGATAGTAGAAGAACCTCATGATGAGAAAAAAATAAATGTTAATCGTGATTTCATAAAATCTAATGTTGGCGGGAAGAACCACCATATTCCAAAAATGGATAGGAGGAAGTTTGATGGAAAGGATCTTGTAACATGGATACTACAGATGGAGCAATATTTTGATCTCCATAACGTGCAAAACACACAAAAGGTACGCATTGCAACTTTACATTTAGAACAAAATAAATTTGTATGGTATCGATGGCTTTGCTCCCGTAAAAAAATTGTCACTTGGTAAATTTTTACGGAGGAAATGATAGCATATTATGAGGATACAAAGAGCAACACCTTCTTTAGCCAATTGATAAATCTCAAACAAAAGGGTGTAGTGGGGCAGCACATTGAGGAATTCCAAAAATTGAATATAAGGGTTACTGATATTCCAGAGGAACACAGGATCGATCTCTTCATAGGCACTTTAAAGGATAACATCCAACATGAAGTTCGCATTTTGGAACCGGATTCATTGGAGAAGGCATTCAGGTTGGCAAGAAAAGTTGAATGTAAAATAATGGCGACAAGGAAGCCTACCACTGATTCTATAAAGATGGAAGTGTTGCTACTCCTAGACTTCCACAACCTACAAGGTTGACACCACAAAAATTGGAAGAAAAAAGAACAAAAGGGCTTTGCTACAGTTGTGATAGAAAATACACTAAAGGTCATAAGTGTGCTGAGAAGAAATTATTTGACATAGATTGTGAAGAGGAGGAAGAAAATGAACAAGAAACTTCAAAAGAAGAGGATATACACCAGGAACCAACCCTAGAAGAAGAAGAAATGAGTCTGGCCATATCGTGTAATGCATTGGAAGGAATTACCACTCCTCAAACTCTCAAGATAGAAGGACATATCAAGAAGAAAAAGGTAACAGTATTGATTGATTTGGGTAGTACCCATAATATTATTCATTGTAAGGTAGCCAAGGAATTGAATTTCTTCCTATACCCAGCACCAGAATTTCAAGTGATGGTTGCAAATGGAGGAATTATAAATTGGTCCGGAAAATGCCATAATATCAAGCTAACCATGGCAGAATATGTATTGAATAGTCCAACGCTTTTCATTCTAATGGGAGGTGTTGATGTTGTACTAGGAGTACAATGGTTACAATCTATGGGGACGGTAGCTTTTAATTTTCAAGAACTTTTCTTGAAATTTTTTTCAGAAGGAAAGGAAGTTGAATTATGCGGTATTGCGGGGAAGCCGGGAAAGATAATAAGCTATAATGTCATGACAAAGATTCTAAAGAAAGAACAACGAGGCATAATTGCACAATTATGCTCACTAGAAGTTCCAATATTAAAATCATCTATTTCTGTAGATCTCCAACAGGTCTTGGACAATCATTCCAAGGTGTTTGAAGCTCCCAAAGGACTCCCACCTATTCGTGATCATGATCATGCTATTCATTTGATTCCAGGAAGTGTTCCTCCAAACATCAGGCCTTATAGATATCCTTACTTCCAAAAGAGCGAAATTGAACGTATGATTGCAGAAATGTTAGAGGCAGGTATAATTCAACCTAGTCAAAGTTCTTTCTCTGCTCCTGTAGTATTGGTACACAAGAAGGATGGATCATAGCGAATGTGTCCGGATTATAGGGAGCTCAATAAGCTCACCATTAAAGATAAATTTCCCATTCCTGTGATTGATGAATTATTGGATGAATTACATGGAGCAATTTATTTTACCAAGTTGGATCTTCGTTCCGGATATCATCAAATTAGAATGAAGACTGAAGATATTCCAAAAACAGCATTTCGAACTCATGAGGGTCATTATGAATTTTTGGTCATGCCTTTGGCCTTACCAATGCACCTTCTACATTTCAAGGGTTGATGAATTCCATTTTCAAACCCTTCCTTAGAAAATTTGTGCTAGTATTTTTCGATGATATACTAATCTACAACAGGTCTTGGAAGGATCATGTTGAACATGTTGACAGGGTGCTCAAACTATTGCAGGAGAAACAATTATATGCAAAAACATCTAAATGTTTCTTTGGAGTACAAGAGGTGGAATATCTGGGTCATATTGTATCTCATGAGGGTGTTAAGGTAGACCCTAACAAAATTAAAGCCATTAAGGAATGGAAAGTCCCCATAACCATAAAGTAGTTGCGAGGATTTCTCGGGTTAACAGGGTATTATCGCAAGTTTGTTAATAATTATGGGAGAATAGCAGCACCTCTAACAACATTATTGAAGAAATATGCATTTTCATGGACTCCCGAAGCAACTAAGGCCTTTGAACATCTTAAAGAGGCAATGTGCCTAGCACCGGTCTTAGCTACGCCAGACTTCACAAAAACCTTTATTGTGGAATGTGATGCCTTAGAAATGGAATTGGTGCGGTTTTAATTCAGGAAGGAAGACCCGTTGCTTTTGAAAGTCATCCAATCAAAGGAAAGTATTTACAGAAACCTATTTATGAGAAGGAAATGTTAGCAATACTACATGCACTAAAGAAATGGCGAACTTACTTAATGGGAAGACACTTCAAGGTAAAAACTGATCATGATAGTCTTAAACACTTTTTGGAACAAAGACTATCTTCAGAAGAGCAGCAAAAATGGGTCACAAAGATGTTGGGCTATGACTTTGAAATAATCTACAAAAAAGGAAAGCTTAATGTTGTTGCAGATGCACTCTCAAGAAAGAATGAAGAGGTGGAAGCATTGCTTTGTGCCATATCTATTATCCAACCAGATTGGATAACTGAAGCAAGAGATGAATGGAAGAAGGACAAAGATGTATGGATACTCATTCAAAAGTTGCAGCAAGATCCTAGTACATCTGATACATTTAGTTGGAAAAATGATTCCTTATGGTACAAAGATCGCTTATATCTTCGTAAGAATTCCCAACTAAAACAAAAGATTCTTCTGGAATTGCACACTTCTCCTTTAGGAGGACACTCAGGATTTTTAAAAACTTACCACAGGGTGAAGAAAGAATTTTTTTGGGATGGCCTTAAATCTGATATTCGAAAGTTTGTGGCGTAATGTTTGGTTTGCCAGCAGAATAAAGTGGAAACAATTAAGACCCCAGGACTTCTACAACCTTTATCCATTCCAAGTCAACGTTGGGAGGATATTTCAATGGATTTTATCACAGGTTTACCTAAGTCCGAAGGAAAGAGTGTCATCATGGTGGCAGTTGATAGACTTACCAAGTATGCACACTTTTGTGCATTATCTCATCCATTTAAAGCAAGTACAGTTGCTACTACATTTATGGACAGAATTCAAAAGCTACATGGAAGCCCAAGGGTTATTGTGAGCGACAGAGATCCCATTTTTACCGGAAATTTTTGGACGGAGTTATTTTCTTGTTTGGGTACTCAATTAGCTCATAGCTCATCTTATCATCCTCAATCTGATGGTCAAACCGAGATAGTAAATAAATGTTTGGAAGGATATCTTCGTTGTTTTGTATCTGATAAACAAACACAATGGGTCAAGTGGTTACCTCTCGCCGAATGGTGGTATAACACTTCCTTCCATACTGCAGCAAAAATGACCCCATTTATGGAACTTTATGGATATCATCCACCATCCATCACATCATCTTTAAGGGAAAATTCAAAGGTTCAAGCAATGGAAGATCACATCGAGCATCAGCAAGAAGTTCTCCAACTCTTAAAGGATAACCTGAATTTGGCACAAAATCGAATGAAACAACAGGCAGATCAACATCGCAGTGAGAGAAGTTTTGATATAGGAGATTGGGTATTTTTACGGCTACAACCATATAAACAAATGTCCCTCAAGAAAGCTAAGAAGGATAATAAATTATCGCCAAAGTACTATGGTCCTTACAAGGTGTTGCAAAAGATTGGTACTATGGCATATAAATTGGAGCTTCCTGCTTCTTCGCGAGTGAATCCAGTTTTCCATGTTTCATGTTTAAAGAAGGTTATAGGTGAAAATATTCCAGTTCAAACAATATTGCCAGAAATTTATGAGGAAGGAAAAATCATATTGGAACCTGAAGCGGTCACGGAAACAAGAACTCGATAGCTATGGAATCGATCAATTTCAGAGTATCTCATCAAGTGGAAGAACTTACCCACTGAAGATTCTACATGGGAGGATGAGAAGTTTGTACAACAGCACCCAGAGCTACTCAAGCATTGAGGACAACACTTTTTTCTAGGAGAGGGGCATGTTAGGTCCCTATATTACTAGTATAGTTCCTTATTGTTATTAGTGTAACCCCATTATTGTTATTATTGTACCCTTGTAACCCCCATTTTGTTATTATTGTGCCCTTAAATTATTATTGTTAGGTCGGCTAGGATTACATTGTGGCCCACTAGGATTACATTATGGCCACATGGAATCCTATATATAGAAAGGAGGTTTTGTAAATTGTATCATCGAAGAATTGTTCATTTATGTAATGTATTGGAGGTTGCCCCCTCGAAGTGGCTTATTTCTAAGGCATTGATATCTATTTTCTTCTATTTTTGGAGCTGGTTACACAACAGAGGCATAAGAAACCTTGCGCACAATTAGTGTAGTTGAGGACAAAGCGTCGTAGGAAATTGGCCTTAGCTTGTAGGATTTGCCCAATAATCTTCCGCCATTGATGGAGAAAACATGCTTGACATCTTTGAAAAACGAAGGGCAGATCCTCAAAATGGTTAGCACAGTTCTTGGATCATACTGTATGGTCATCCAAATAGGTGAGGATAAGATGATCCAAGTCATGAAAGATGTAGTTCATGGCCCACTGGAAGGTGCCGCCAACGTTTTTAAGACCGAACAACATAATTTAGTATGCGAATGTACGCCAAGGGGTGGTGAATGCAGTTTTGTACCGATTCCTATGGCGAATTTGGATTTTCTTGTAACTAGAGAACCCATCCATGAAGGATAGATAATCATGACCGGTGCAAGCATCGATGACTTGGTTGATGCATGGTGTAGAATAATTGTCTTTGGGACAAGCTTTGTTTAGATATTGGAGATCAATACAAATGTGAATGGTGCCTTGTTTTTTCATGACAATTACAAGGGTAGAAACCAAATATGTGTAAGCGATTGGGTAGATGAATCTATTTTTGTGGAGTTTATCTATTTCCTATTTGATTGCTTTTGCCTTAGAGGGATGTAATTAAATTTCTTCTAGACGGGATGGACATCAAGACATTTGTCAATATGGTGTTCCACAATAGTGGGACTGATGCTAGGCATATTTGAGTAATTCATGTAAACATATCCCTGTTTTCTTAGAACACAGATGTGTACGAGGTCACCTCTTCTAGAGAGCATTCTTCCCCCAAAGAGATCTCTTTGACCTTGCCAAATTTGTGTGAAATATTTACCTTAATGGTTGGTGAAATATTTGACAAGTTTCCTTCCTAAAACACATTGGGCACTAGGATGGTATTTTTGAACCAATCTACTCTTCCTGATGGTAGAAAGTCTTTAGAGTATATAACGAAAATATCGTGGGTTGGTGTTTCCGTAGGCACAAATGATTTTTAAGGAAGAAAAAATGAATGATGATGCATGGCATCCCATGGAAATTTGGGTTCCATCATGGCCTCTAGAATATATTAATCTGAGTGAAATTTTTTTTCTAAAGTTGAAGTGGTTTGTGTGAGGCCATAAGGAGGGATTTTTAGCCCAGCAGTTCTGGTTGAAAAGCAAGAATATGATTTGGAAGTTGATGCCATAGAACCAAGCGAAGTTGACAACATGAAAATGGGATGAGTGTTTGTTGTCAGTGGTGCTTCCATTGGTGTGGTAGGCTTAGCATTCTTGACACTAAAAAATGATGAGCAGGCAACACAAATCATGGTTCCTACATATTAGGAGATGAATCGAATGTGATGTTGCATGTCATCAGCATTAGGTGGTGGAATAATTTCCGTAATTGGGCTAGTTTATAATGGGTGTGAGGGAATTCTCGTGACATTGTTGGTGTACAAGGAGAAAGGTTTATTCTATAATAGGTGGTGGACGCTGGATCCTAAGATGTAAAAATGTTTGTAACATATGAAATTATTCTGTACGATGAGAATTACTGGTGAAAATGCTGCACCAAATGCTGGTACTGACCAAATAAATAGTATGTGGGTCAATACTTCTCATAACATAAGATTATGACACTTGGTTAGGGTTAGGAGATGGGTTTTTTTTTTGGTGCTTTCCACCTCTGGGTCTTATTAGTAGCATTCCATGAATTCCTAGTGTGGGTTTAGCTTAAAGCTGTCTTGGCTTATTTATTACGTGGAAGGTATTGACAGTTCCTCATGTGATGTGTTTGAGAGAAGACACGACAATAACAACGTGTGATTTTCTCTTGTTTTGGGAGATAAATTTGAATATTTTGGGCCACTAAGTGAAATATGTCATTAAACTTACCCAATTCTCACATTGTTTCACTAGGTGGTTAGGTTTATCACATAGGGAAAATGAAAGGGATGGTTTATGTCAGGCCAGGAGGTAACTCCTCAAATGAAATTGTGTTTTTTCATTAAGGTTGATCATGGATATATACACGGAGGAGAAAATATTGGGCTTCATCTCCCAGTGTACCTTCATATTCATATTCCCCTTATTTTATATTTACACTATTTTACATAAATTGGCTAATCCAAACTATTAGGTGTCAACATTACCCCCCTTAATATGAAGGGATGTTGGTGAGTCCAAGCATCATTTTGAATCTTTCAGACTTTTCTCTACCAAGCACTTTGGTGAAGATTTATGTAATATGCTCATTTGTGGAACAATGGCGTAGATGGATTGTCTTTGCCTCAACATGATGTCGAATTAGATGGTATTTTATATTGATGTGCTTCATTTGATCATTGAACTTTGTGTTCTTCGCCAAATTTATTGCATAATTGTTGTCAATCATGAGATGAGTTGAATGCATTTGTTTCTTTTGCAAATATTCTATAATCTTTCAGTTAACTTCTCATATCAGGATCACAGTGCTTGCTTGAAGCCATATAAGTATTTTAAAAACTTGCATACTTTGTGTTCTCGACCCTTCGCAGAAAATTCTTCTGGATGGGACATAAAAAAATTCCCTTTTAGATCTCCTTTCAAGAAAGAAATTTTTACATCCATTTTTTGGAATTTCCAACCATTCTTAGCTTCCAAGGCAAAGAGTGTTTCTATGGTAGTCCATTTTTCTATGGGGGAAAAAGTATCCTCATAGTCGACCCCTTCCTTCTGTGCAAAACCTTTGGCCACAAGCCTAGCTTTGTGCTTTTCAAATGAGCCATTTTATTTATACTTGTTCTTGTAGACTCACTTGCATCCAATTGGTTTGGTTCCCGATGGAGGGTAAACCAAATTCCAAGTTACATTCTTTATCAAGGCATCATATTCTTTCTGCATCGCTTCTTTCCATTCATCATGAGAAGCAACTTCATTGAAGGAAGTTGGTTCAAAATGTGTAGACAATTTTAGTTCACAATAATAAGAAACATCCATATCAACAACTGAATCATAATCATATACATCACCTCCATTTTTCTTGGTTGTACTTCTCGTTCATGTCTTTCCAACCTCATCACGATGAACACTTTCAAGTGTATTTGTCAGCCATTTTGGAGGAAATTTATGAGATGGCATAGGTTGCTCAGTTGACTGAGTTGGGGCTGAATAAAGATTTAGTCTCCCAATTCTATCAATCACATCACTCAAAGTGACATCAATGGCTGGAGCTTCATGTGGGGGAGAGAGTTATTTAGAAAAATATTCCACATATTGATATAGTATAGGAATCCCTCCTTCAAGATATGGAATCCGATTATAAAATTCTTGAAACGACCTTGCATGTCCTAATCTATCCAAGTGATTAAGCTGCCACTCAACAACATTGCCAACCTTGGAAGATTTAAGAAATATCACATCTCTAGATACTAAAAAATTATTATTAACTTAATCATAGAGACATTATTATTTATAGGTATTTAAATACCCCAAGAAGATACACTTACGACTCCTTGCACCAAGTTTGTTTCTATGTTAATTAGGTATCAAGGAATAACATGTGGAACCAAAGACCCCAAGATGCTTTACTGATGGAATGTGGCCATACCACATTTCATAAGGAGTCTTGTTTCTAATAACATTATATGGACACCTATTATTTATATATACAACACATAGAATTGTGTCAGCCCAAATCATCAGTTTAACATTATTGAAAAACATCATGGAACGTACCATATTTAATATTGTCCTATTAATTCTTTTAGCTACTCCATTCTGTTGGGGATTATAAGGCACAATTGTTTGATGTTTGATCCCATCCCGATGAAGATAGTTTCAAATTAATATGAAGGGTATACTTTTCCATTATTAGTGTGAATAAATCCTAAATGATATTGTGCATAATTTTCATTCCATGCATGAAAGTTCTTGAATGTTTGAAAAACATCATATTTGTTCTTCAATAAATAAACCCAACACATTCTGGTGTAGTCAATAATAAAATTCATCATATATTTATTACCATTTGCAGAAGGAACACGAACCGAGCGACATAATTATGAAGTTTACGTTTTCTATGTGCTATGGAATGTGAATCATGAAAACTCTGTTTTATATGATTTCGTAGAATACAAGCATTGTATTTCTTAAGTTTCTTAAGAATTGTAGGCAAACCAGTAATACCATTTTCTTCAATAAGCCAAGGATCTCATAGTTCAAGGGTCCAAACATAGCATGCCATAAAAGACTTGATGGAATTGTACCTTCATCATAGTGAGAACTTTATGAAAAGTTTTGTGCACGAGTAGAGGTACCTTGCAGCTTCACAAGTCTACCTTCTTTCCCTGTCATCACAAGTGAGCGATCTGATGTTTTTCTAACCTCGACCTTGCCATCAAATATATGAATGAAGTGTCCTTGTTGGCGGATGTGGACCAAATACAAGTTTCTCCTCAGCTTCGAGAGGTATAGAACATCATGTAGAAGAAAGTTTGAAATACTAGGAAATTTGAGCCTGAAGGTGCCAAGCCCTGATGGCTTGAGTTTTGAATTATCTACAAAATATACTGCTCCATCAACATTATTGGTGAATTCTTCAAAAAAATCTCTCCAAAAAATATTGTGGCAAGTTTCTCCTGAATCAAGAAACCAATGATATTTCCATGAAGCAAGTGAAGCATTGAAAAAGTAAGCAACTCATTTTCAAGTTGATGGGCCCTGATTTGATTTTGAATGCCAAAGACAATATTTAGCTTGTCCAGGGCTTCATGAGGGGTGTCAATGTAAAGGATATGGAATCGAAGATCTCGAGCAATGGACATTCCTATCAACCCTTGTGCTTGATCTTGTTTATTTTCCCATTTAGTGACTTTATCATCATAAAAAGATTTAGTTTCTAGCCCTGTGGCTATTCTGTAAATCCCTTTAATTCTAAGTATATCTACCATGTGAGGTAGCCATTGGAAATAATTGGTGCTATTAAGAATAATCGAGCATGCACTTTCCATTTAAAAAAAAAAAACTAAAGCTGAGAAAAGATGAAAATAACTTCTCCAATGGAAATATCTTGAAATATTAGGTCGTTTAAAAAAAAACAGCTTGAAAAACGGCTTCCGGATGAAGAAGTTATGCCTTTTGAAAAAACGAGTTGAAGATGCCGAATAGTTATGGGAACGAGAAGAAGTGTGGCTTTTAAAAAAAATTCCGCCCCTTTTAACAAATTTTTTTACAAAAAGAAGCTTGAGAAAGAGATTTGAACCCAAGACCTCTATTCTCATAAACTAACTCCTCACCATGTGAGATAGGAAAAGGATTCTGTTATTGTTTGAAAGGAGGAAGGGTTTTTTTTTTACTCTTCGGTGTGCATGCCCTTTCCTGCACAAAAAAACACACACAAACCGAGAAAAAAAAAACAAAATTCAAAGCCTTACGGAAAAATGTTATATTTTCGGCTACCCTTACCAGAAACTATCAATTTTTTTGCTATTTGTGATTTCCCAAGATCGCACAAAGATGCGGGGAAAGAGCATACATAGCAAAAAAAAGTCCCTTTTCCTGTTTTTGATTTGCCGATATCGTACGCAGTGCATAGAAAAGACCATACACAGAGAAGAGGGTATAGATCTGGAAAATAAATACAACCTATAAACCAAAAATAAATAGAATAAACCAAAATAAGCAGAACTATTAACAAATATAACTGCAAAAAATATGCTTTATACCTCCAGATTTAAACTATCATAACTTGGGCATTCGGAAAACTTTTCACATGAAAAAAAAGGCATTCCTCACTGTAATAGATGCTCCGGACACAACAGAGGAGTTATCCAAGCCCAAAAATGTTCAGAAATATTATATCTACAAAATTAAATTCACATGCAATCAAACTGGCTTCGAATTTTGATCAACAACGGATGCGGCCCTCAAAATAGCTTTGATAACATGTACGAATTTACAGGGTAAGTTCTATAGATCAAGAACCAAAGGTCACTGCTCAAAAACAAATCACAAATAAGTACACCAGTATAATCACGTGGTTAAGACCCTAAAAAATGGAAACAGTCCATGGCCTGAGCCAACTCGGCCACTTCAGGAATTTTATTAATATAAAAAGAAAAGTTACATATGTTTCTCTCATAAACGATTATAGGAAAAATGACCCTCCATGCTCTTTAAATAGAGATCATGAACCAATCGGGTGTTAAGCCACAGATCAAGTGTCGTTAATACCAAGGTGAGAGATAACCGTCAGATCACTACAAATCATGACCATCGGATTATAAGTTACAAATATACATGGTAAAGAAACACACTTTACCTAACTCTACACTAGACTAAGTTATTCTTAACTATTTCTTATGTGTCAGAATATCCTAACAATTCTACTCTCAGTTTGATTTTCCACGAAGGCCTTGAAGGTACGAAAACATTTGAATGCTTCATCCTTCTTCTTCAAGAAATATATCCAGGTCTTGCGGGATAATTCATTTGTAAAAGTCATGTAATAGGAACATCCTCCCAAGTATGTCACAGAAAGCATACCAAATAAATCAAAATGTATCAACTACAAGATATCCGTTGTCTTTATGACACTTGAGGGGAATGGTCCCCTTGTATGTTTCCCTTCGACATAACCCTGACATATACCTTCCTGAGAATCTTTAAATTCAGACATCCTTGTCACCACCTTCCTTGCTTCGTTAAGGGATTTGTAATGAAGGTGTGCAAACGTCCGGTGCCATAACTCTGTTTGAAGAGTTGTATCACATGACATATCCCCTAATGGACTTCCTCTAGCCTTGTAGAGTGTATCAACTCTAAAACCAATAGTTAGATATTCCTTGAAGTTCTTCTTCCAGATATGTACCTTTCCATCAACCAATGCCACCTTGAACCCTTTGTCTTCCATTGTCGAAATAGACACAAGGTTCTTCTTCAAATCAGCTACGTACAAAAAATATTGTAAACAAAGGACTTGACCTTGAGATAAATGAAGGGTCATAGTCCCCGTCCATTTCACGGGATAAGTGGCATTATCTCCAAGGATAATTTCTAGATTAGTATCATTCTCAATCAAATTAGAGAGGTCTTCTTTATAATAGTGAGGTGCCTTGAAGCACCACTATCAATCAACCATACATTCAGGGTGTCAGGAGGAGATGCAGCAGAGAGGGAAGATATAAGAATAAATTCATTTTTCTTATTATCAACAACATTGGACTCATCGTACCTAGAATTTCTTGACCTCTTGAAAGGTTTTCCATTTCCACTACGATCATAGGGAGCCTTCCTTTTTCCTTTGAACCTGTTGTTTGTTTGATTTCCATTCCCCCTGGAGTTGTTGTTGTCATCATCCATGGGAGAGACACTTCTATTAGGGCACTCTCTTGCATAGTGACCAAAATTGTTACAAGTGTAATGTCTTCGCTTCCTTCCTTTGGGCCTTGATCTTCCATTGTTTTGATTTCTCACACCACCATTGTTCCTCTTCTTTGCATGAGAGGTGAAGGTAGTAGGGTCACCTCCATTTCCATTATAGGGAGGATCAATCTCCATCATTCTTGTCTCCTCTTGAGTGCATCTTGTCAATATTTCATCAAAATAAGGAATCACATTAATATTAAAAATAATGGTATTGAATACATACCAATCCCAAAGGAGACCTCCAAGCGCAATGAGAACCATATCTTGATCAACTATTTCTTCTCCAATAGCTAGAAGATTGTTCTCGATTTCAGTGAGCCTCATAAAATAGGATTGAATGGATTCATCCTTTCCATTCTTGATATTATTCAATGGATTCTTGAAGAAAATAACTTGATTAGAATTGATAGCCCTAAACATGCTAACCAACTTATCATACATCTCTTTAGATGTGCTCAGCTCAGAAATGTAAGCAACTAAGTGCTTATCAATAGAATCTCAGATAATAGTCTTTGCTTTGGTTTCCCCTTTTCTATACTTTGTCTTTGTCGCAATAGGTGCATCTGATGGAGGGTCATGAATCTTCCCCTGGACATAGTCCATGACATCTTAATCTTCTAATGCCAAATCCAAGGACATATTCCATGCATGATAATCATAATTATCAGTCAATTTATCATTAGACTTGAAACCCTTATAGGTTGAGGAGGCCATTTGTCCTTGATAGGATTTATTCTTCGGTGATTTCTTTTCACACTAGCTTGGGCTTTTTCTTCACCTCAACTCTGATTCCATGTTAAATTTAGATAGACATGGAATGTTATATGCTTAATGAAAATTTACTTCAATATTTCTTAGGCCCAATTCAATTTAGAAATCACATAAAAATGAAAGTAAAATGATGATAGAACAAAATAACAGATCAATAGAAGACAAGCCAATAATATAGATTAGATTTTACAATTCTTCTTGTCCAACAAAGATATAGGATAATGTGCATTACGGCAGTCAACAAGATGCACTGGCCAACAAAGTCTTTCTCAACATCAGATCAACCAACCCTCCAAATGCCACACAAAACCCTCAAAGAGAGCTCATCAAAAAGTCAACACTGGTCAATAGAAAGTCAGTGAAGAAATGTCAACGCAAAAGTCAACGCTGCAGGTTTAGGGCTTCAATCAAATTTCTCATTTTTCCTCAATTTTTGTGCCCAACAATACAAACTTCAAAAATCGTATTTTCTGAAAATTTTGGAGGTCCAAACATCAAGGGTTAACCATGGTCAACGCATAACAAACAACCCTAAAATAGGTCTACAGATTTACCCAGCTTCAACTCCACATGTGTGAAGGAAAGAGGCCTCCAAAGGTTGATCAAACCAATCATATCATAAGAGAGAATGTGTGATGAGTTGATGAGAAAATGATCTCCAAGTCTCTCCAATTTATATCCACCAGTGAGGGTGCGTGACACATCTATTAGGCTTGTGAGCCTACATTAAAAATTTGGCTAATCTTGCACATGTATGGAAAATAAAATCAAAATATATGTTTTTCTCATACAAACAAGATGATCCTTAGATAAATCTTGCACCTCTCCAAAATAGGAATCCAACAAAAATATGATCATCATCATATGAGAAGTGCAGCATGGAGTTTGAACCTAGTTTACCAAAATTAACAGAAAAGGATCCAACATTACTAAAATTTTCCATTTTTTCCCTCCTGTTCCATATTATCATAAATCCTTTCCCCCTTTGTTTTTCTCTTTGGCATTTTCTTAACAACATCAGGTGGATTTTCTGTATTCACCTAGTCAAATGATGACTGATGTTGAGCATGAGAGGGTTTCACTAGATTAACCCTGATCCAGGTGGATATTGGTGGCCACCCGCCTATTCCACTTGGGCCCCCACCATTGTCTCTTTCAGTTTTTCAGTTTTGTCATAATTTACTATTTTTAGCAGTTTTTTGGGTCCCGAACTTCCGGACCCGTTTTGAGGCCCTAAACGACATTTTTTGGGCATCGCGCCTCCAATGAATATCATTCTATTTTGGAATGATATTCGTGGCGAAATTTTTAGTCCTCGGATAGAGCTTTCTAATGATGTATCATGTGCGTCAAACGGAGATAGTATGCCAAAGTTACGTCCCTGGGAATTTGAAACACCAATTTACCCAAACGGGGCCCATAGTTTTGGCGCTTCATATCCGAGGGTTAGGTTTTTGGATGTTGAGGGTTCTCCATTGTTTCTCAATAATAAATAGGCCCTTGAGCCTCATTTTAACTCAGTTCAGAGGCCTGTAGCTACCAGCGCCCTAGCTAGTTTTATTTCCATTCTGTCTGTAAGCAAATTTCAGTTCTTTGATATTAATGGAATGAAGTGTTATTTCCGATGCATCTCTGTATTTATGGTTATATGTTTATTCTGTTGCGTTCCTGCATAAATCCGGATCAAACCCATGCATTACACATTGTAAAACAGTATCAGGCCAAAGCTAGATTGTAAAACAGGTTTTTATTTCTATACGTACATTTATTTAATGAATGAGGAAATTGAATTCATTGTGAATGTGTGTCATTCCTTTTACGTTCTGAGTTATCCGTAAAGTGGATTTATGGTTTTTGTGTGATAAACCATGGTGAATGAATTCAAATTGGATGTATAAGTCTTTCTGAGTGATAAAGGACTTAATGGCTAGGTAGAATATGTGTGATTCCAGTCTGGAGCTAATAGATGTGTGTACAGGTCAAGTAAAGAACAAATTACTAATTCTGGAATAAGAGGAATAATACAGAGAGTACTTTGTATTCAATTTCAAGACGATGTAATGGCTATATGAATAACAAACAAGAATAAGCTCAAGAGGGATCAACACCTTTAAAGATAAAAGAAAAGCTCAGGAGCGATAGAGTTGAAGTATTCCGAACAAGCTCAGGAGGAGTTGGCATGGAGGAGACTATATTGCAGAGCATTGAAATTTTAAAGAACCAAAGTTGACTAAAGATAGAAGCACATAGAAGAATTCAAAAGGGGAAATCAATGACAAGGATTAAATTGCAGTATCGAAGATTTAAGGTTTGACGACAGAGATCAAAGCAGGAAAAAGAGATGAAGCTGCGTGAAGCTAAACGGACGGTCGTGATTAGATCGTATATCCGAGTGTGAGAAATGAATGGGTAAGATGAGTTCGCAAGGTAAATAAGATAACTTGTGAGTCATATTATAAATCTGAAAAGGTGGAGACAAGTGTAGAGAAAAGTCAGACAATAAAATCTGACAAAGTAATGGTTCTTTTCTTGAGGGGAACATAGATCCATTTGAATGTGAAGAGTGGAAGAAAACTGCTTGTGAAATCATGAAGATATTCTTTTATTTAACTTTTATTTGAGTTTTGCAGGTTGCAGATAAAGGAGAAATATCTTAGCAAGGACAATAGAGGAGATGTAAAGAAAATAAGAACCATTTGTGTTCTTGAAGGCAGAGTAAAGTGGATGCTCTGAAGAAAAGTGGCAAGAAATTGAATGTTCCAGTTGAAGGATGGATAGAGATGCCTAGAGTGTTCTTAGAAGAAAGTGGAATTTCGGAAGCCAAGGAGCAAAGGATTTGCTCAATAGAGGTTCCGGAGATAGAGAATCAATGATACTGAAAGATCAAGGAGAGAAGGCTTGATGAGGTATTTGTAGCAGGCATGGATACTTGTTGAGAAGGAGAGGATTATTGTAGTTCAAAAGTGAACAAATGCAGTTCACAAGAGATAGAAGAATGCCTACTAATAGTCATGGTAGAGGTTCAAAGAGAAGCCACAACAGAAGGAGAGTGGATAAATATGACAAGGGGAATAGCATATAGAAGATAAGTCAATAAGAGATTGACATAGAGAAAGTCGAGATAAATTTTCAAATTGCATTGTTGATGAATATGTTGCAGAGAAATAAGGTGAAACAGAGGTATGGTTGGACTATGAGAAAGGAAGTGAAGTGGCATAGGATACAAGAGAAGAGAAAGAAACATGTGAATATGCAACTAATAGAGGAGCTGAGGAAGCTCGAGTAGATAATGAATTTTCAATTGAGGATAGAGAAGCTCGAAGGAGTTGAGTTACAACAAAAGAAAGTTGCTGGAGATGAACACATTCCTTTAAAACTAGAAGATGGAGCAATAATTTCTGAAACATCAGTTGGGGCTACTGAGCCTTATGATTTTGAAATTAGCAATTGTTGTATGGTTGCAGGTGTAATACATGATGATGGAAAATATTTGGGAATTTTCAAAGAAGAAGAAGAGGAGAGACATAATCTGAATTCTTTTTTAAAGAAGAAGGATGAGACAGTCAGGTTTTGTGAGGAAGATTATACATAGTTGAAGGAAGATATTACTTTTCAACATACTGATAGAGCTATAAGAAGAGGAAATTTGGCTTATATTGGTAGCCAAAAGCAAGCAAAAGAAGTTTACTTTTTAAAACCTGAACAAGGTATTTTCTTTGATGAAAAAAGTGAAGATGTGAAGGAAGGAAAAGATGAATATCTTGTGAGAAGTTTGACTATCATGGGTAGCAAAAATAAGAACAACTATTGGAGACTGTTATGAGAAAGGCTGGAGATGAATTTATACTTTTTAAGTGTAAAGAAGATATTATAGTGCTAGAAGAGTTGTTGAGAGAGCCTAAAAGTGAAGAAGAAGTCATAGCTAGAGGAGAAGATATGTTTATATCATCTAAGGCAACTGAGGTGAGTTTAAATTTTCAAGATAATGATGTGTTTGCAAGTGACAAAGAAGATATAAACGAAGCTGTAATAAAGGAGATGGACACTCTATCTTTTGAAGGTAAGAGCGAAGTACAAAGGCAGTATGAGGATAAACAAGTTTTTGTTTTCAAAGACAATAAAGATGAAGGAGAATGGAATTGTAATCAGCAGATGGAAGAAAATGTTGACACAAGAAAAGAATATCTCATGCAATACAAAATATTTGAGGTATGTGACAATGCTAATTCTATCATGGAAAAGCAAGGAACAAGACATTCAAATGTCTTATGCATATTTGAAAGACGTGGAGAAGAAAAGGAAGACAATAAGGGTTATGAAACTCTTACACAAAGGAAATGACAACAACAACAAAGTAATTTGGACAGAGAAATAGATAATTTTATGAAGCTTATGAGAAATGAACATAAGAAAAGGAGATTAAAACAGAGAAGACTGATAATCAATTGTATGAACGACTGGAATGTAACAAACATTGAAGGAAAATTCAATGGAGTGTTATAGATGAAGATCTGGAAACCAGGAGAAGTAAGGAAATAAAGAAGAATACATGAACAACAATTGAAAGAAGCAAGGAAACCACTGAAGAACAAAGTATGGGATCCAGGAGGACAAATATTGGAAGCAAATGATCTGGAGATCATGCTTATTTTCTACCTTGGGTGTCTGATGCAGGAGCATCATGGTTCCGAAAATTTGTGCATTTAGTAGAATCTAGGGGGTCTTGTGTTCTTCAAAAGAGTGGGTTTCCTAAGTATTTAGTTAATGTAATTTTCAATATTTTGAGTGATCTAGGTGAGACATTTAGAATATGATTTAATTAAATATTGAGAGGCACATTTGTAAATGTTCTCGAATGTAGGAGAACATGAGTGATTGATGAGTGATTGGTGTGGATTGAGATATTATGAAATATTGTAAATCTTAGATTAGAAAGTAGTTCATGATTTATGGAGGATCCTTAGGATTTAGTTTGATGTTGAGATCCTCAAGGGATAAAGAAGAGAGGATTTAGGGATTTTTCTGAGTAACCTATGGATCTGAACCAGAATTGGTTACAAAACCTTTTGTATATATTTGTAAAGCCTTAAAGACACAAACAGGTAGGTAGGTAGTAAGGTAGGTAGAGAGAAAAAGAGAGAGATATAGACTCTTAATTTTAAGCCTACAGGGAGAGAGAGAGAGAGGAAGAGAAAAGGGCCATGTAAAAGCAGATCAAGCCTATATTGTAATTTTTATTATTATTTGTATCTGTACATTTATTTATTGAATGAGGAAATTGAATTCATTATGAACTGGTGTGTCATTCCTTTTACGTGCTGAGTGATCCATAACTGTGAATTTATGGTTTATGTGTGATAAAATATGGTGAATGAATTAAAATTGGATGTATAAGTCTTTCTGAGTGATAAAGGACTTAATGGTTGGGTAGAATCTGTGTGATTCTAGTCTGGAGCTAATAGATGTGTGTACAGGTCAAGTAAAGAACAAATTGTGAATTCTGGAAGAAGAGGAATAATACAGAGAGTACTCTGTATTCAAGTTAGAGACGGCGTAATGGCTATATGAATAAAAAAAAAGAATAAGCTCAGGAGGGATCAACACATTTAAAGACAGAAGAAAATCTCAGGAGAGATGGAGTTTAAGTATTCTGAACAAGCTCAGGAGCAATAGCGTGGAGGAGGCTATATTTCAGAGCATTGAAAATATAAAGAAAATAAGTCAACTAAAGACAGAAGCACAAAGAAGAATTCAAAAGGGGAAATTGATGGCAAGGATCAAATCACAATATCTAATATTTAAGGTTTGACAACATAGATCAAAGCAGGCAGAAGAAACGAAGAAGAGCTGTGTGAAGGTGAACAGATAGTCATGATTATATCGTAGATCAGAGTGCAAGAAATGAATGGTTAAGATGAGTTCACAAGGTAAATAATATAATGTGGTAAAGTTCGAAAGTTGAGATGCGTTGAAAGGGAAGTGACACGTGTCATCACTGCACAACATCGCACATCGACAGTTTTAAAGTTTAGTGTTAAGAGTTCACATAGTAAAGTGTTTTGACTGTGATGCGAAGCAGAAAGGATGGAAGGATGCGATGCGACAAGGGAGAAGCCATGTGTCAGTACTGTGCAATAGCGTACTTTGCATGATTTTATGGTTTAACTCTTATCGATATAGCTTTCAACTTGCGGGCAAGCGATTGTGATGAATTCTGATTGGCTATCGTGATGTGGGACCCTCCAGCAGAGTATTCTGCATATATGTAGGTAAATTTTTTAGTTATATGGGTAATCTATTATAAAGTGAAGAATTGTTGATTGTTAAAGTATGTATGTTAAATAAACTCCATAATATAATCCGTTGCGTGTATAAAGGAGTTATGTGGGCCATAACCCATAGGTCTGAGGTAATTGTATAATGTGAAGCCGTGCATGAAATAAGGTAATGTGAAGGGGAAACAATGCATAAAGGTAAAATATATTATATTAAGTTATCAACCATGGTTAAAGATTCCACATGCATTTGATTTAAATTGATAAAGTGGAAAGGTTAAGGTGGGTAAATGTGGGGTTAATTCCGCTAACCTTTCATGTATGCATCTTTTGTTAATTGCGACCTTATGGTTGCATCAATTAAATTTACACAAGATTTGTGATTTACTCCATTCGTGGATATGGTTTGATATGTGTATAGAAGGTGTCTATTTGAAGTGGTTAAATATATCCACGCCCGAGTCCTATCAGACTGGGAGTTGGAAGAATGTAAGGAAAAAAATGGCTATGGAAACAAAGTTTTGATGTGCCCTAGATGGTTGAGCTATGTGCCACTTTGTCGTTGCCCCCGAAAGGGTGCGCTAAAACAAATTCAAACAAATGGTATCTTCTATGATGCTATTAGAAGAACACCATAGGTGAAATGCCATGACATTATTTCCATGATCTTCTCGATTTCCTTCGAATTTTGGAACATCCGAAGGTAATTTAATATGCATGGGTGGAAAATTGGGGCTACGTGCTATAAGATAATTAGTTAACTAGATTCACAGATGTATATTGGGTAGGGATTCCATCCGATAGGAAGATCACATCAGGGGGAATCTTTAGTGTTGGGTCAACAATAGTCTCCTAGTACAATAGGAAGCAAAGATTAATTTCACTCAATTCAGCAGAAGCAGAGTACATGAATTCTAGTCAAGCAACTTGTGAGGCTATATGGATGAGGAAGATCCTTGTTTGGTTGTTTGGTTAGTAGATGGATTCGACAATGATTTGATAACCAAAGTTGCATCAAACTCTCAGTTAATCCAGTTTTTCATGTTAGGTCCAAGCACATAGACATCTGGTATCACCATCTCAGATATTGTGTGTAGAGGAAAAAGATGTTGTTAGAGTACATTCCTACAAAGGAGCAGGATGTAAATGTCTTGATGAATGCACTGTCAAGAGGCAAATTAGAGTGCCATAGAGGCATGATCGTGGTAGTAGTTAATTACTTTCTTGTTGAGAGGGAGTGTTGAAAATGGAAACAAGAAAAGATTCTAATTTAATTTTCCCTTGATTAAATTATAATAAAATTGTAATTCCATATCACATCACAACTTGTATGAGTTAACTAAGTTATGATTTCTTAGTTGGTTCAATTAATTCGAGTTGAGGCTTAAACTAGAGGCATATAGAACATCTCCTACATTGTAGGGGCACTAATTGAGTTTATTTTGAGTTGTAATTAATTAACTTAGTTTATCTTAGTTAAAGTCTGTTTAACTATATCTAACTGATGGAGGAACTAGTTAGAGGTCATATAGTGGAGCTTGGACTTGAACCACATCTAGTGATCAATTAGATAACTAATAATTCACTCATAAATAACTCATGCATGTCAGTTCTGAGAAAGACCCAATTGATATTTGAGTTCAAGGGAAGTGTACTATCCATTGTATAATCATCCAAATTGTAGAGGTGGTGAATGCAGTCATAGAAAGGTCCCTGATGGATTATGCAGTATTGTTTGGGAATTTCCTTAATTAATAGGGCTTAATTACCAATGGAAACAACGCAAGGAAATACAGATCCTAGAGGGAAAAAATTAGTTAATTATGAACCAATATCATTTAGGAATCAATGAGACAAATATAGATACTACATAGGTTTCTTAGGATTGAGAAAAGCATTACAATATTCTCATATTTTATGAATTATGCAATATATAGATAGCAGGGTTTTTAGCTGTGGTTTTCCCCAGGAAATTTTTGTGTATTGTGTGATTGAAATGATTTCTCTTTATTGCTTTGTGATTTCACGATCGTAATTGGTTTCCACAATTGGTAGAGTACATTAAAATATATTGTTTTAGCATATTACAATTAGAATTTTGAATTTACACGGATTTTCTACCAATATTTCTACATCATTGAGCCCTATAAACCAAGTTTACAACTGTTACACAACATTTTGTCACTGTCCCTGCAATACCCAACTTGCACATTGGAGGGTCGTTTTTATGACCAATAAGAAGGGTCATGCTTTGCAAATACTATCATTGCATCCCTTTGCAAGAGGATAATATTCCTTCTGTTGACAATTCCCTGAGCAGAGCTGTAAAAAACCCTATTATTGCCTTGGCGCGAGTAGCCAGTTACACCCTTGTGTCGACCAGGAAATTTAACACTGAGCCCATGCCAGTTGGTGCTCTGTGCCAGGTAGACACCCGCTGCAAGAAATTTATGGATTTTTTTTTTTTTAAATAGAGGCGGAGGTTCCATTCCAGCCACCTCGAGGATGAGTCATTGGGAGTGGGTGAACTGAAATAACCATGAACTCCTTCCTTTATTTAGTAGTTTCCACCTCCCTTGGAACTCTCCTAAAGGATAGGACTCCCTCCCACCTTTGTAGGGATCTCAACCTCCTCCTTTTCCTCTATAAAAAAAACTATCTCTTTTAGTAGAAACTAGCTGAACTGGGATGATTATACATACTATATATGAGCTGCTAGAGAAGATAGAATAAGAATGAATTACGTTGAGGAAGCCTGGGTCGATGACTTCTAAGAGAGCTTGAGTCCATGCCTTCATCCTGTCCGAATTACCTGACCAACATTTGAGGCACGCTTTGCCTGAATCCCACTAGAGGAGACTGTGACATCAAAGCATTGATTGTACTCTTCCTTATATTCATTTATATACATGACTACTGTTTGGTTCCACTATTGTATTATGATGTGATATGTTTAGCCCTCTTTGACTGGCTAATAGTTATGAGTGAAAATATTCTGTCATATGTTGTTCTTGTTCTTTGTCCTATGTGCAGGTATCTGAGCGTAACAATGAACGGATTGTAATTTTCCAAGGCAGGAGCGAGAGGCCACTACTTTTTTTGTAACGATGACACCGTTGGATTCAAGGTAGGTCAATCTACCATGTATTTTGTTCATTCATTAACTATGAAGCAACACTTTAACGTGTCATTTTGTTACTAGACCTACCCTAGGGCTAGAGGGATCATCTCTGTCCGCAGAGAGGATTTAACTTCATAAAAACAACTAAAAAAGAATCACCAAAGCACTGGATATGTACACATACTTTTGCAACAACAAAATAAATAAGAGATATGCATGTAATAACTTCAGCTGAATTATTTGACCTACTGCCTGGACCCATTTTAACATGAAAGAAATGATTCTTTGTAATATGAAGAAAAAATCCACCCCCACCAATAGGTGTTACCCCCTATGAAGCCCCATCAAATAACCCCATACCACTACACAAAATCAGGGGGAGAGCACAAAAATATTTCATAGCCCAACTCTCTTTCCATATTTTCCAAATGCCTTCAAAAGAAATACCATCCTAATGACAATCCAACCGCCATATTGAACAATATATGTCCCAAACCTGCATAGTGAAAGTACAAAAGTAAAAAAAAGTGGTCAATGGATCCCTTGTTTTCCTTACACAATTCACACCAACCTAGCCCAATTTTATCTCTTCTTTGCATAATGTCCTATGTGGATATTTTACTTATCATGATTCACTATATTAACATAAGATATCTAGAGAAACATTTAGATTTCCATATAAATCACCATGACCACTCCACATCCACATTTTGTACAATAACATTAAGGTGAAGATACCCAACTTATAAGTGTCGCAACCATGATGAGTGGAAGGCCATACCAACTTGTCATCTCAGTCAATTAATTTGATGTGTGAAAAATACAAAGAATAAACTAAATGAGACCACTCAACCCTGAAGATGTTTCAAAGGTTTATTTCATATGCATTCATCCAAATTTATTGGAGATGAATTAACGAGTTGGAAAATTAATATGAGCCATGCAAGTGATGCCTTTATCATGTTGAGAATTCAATAGGGTGATGATTATGTTTAATTATATTTTAATTGATAACTTCTTGTGTTTCATTTTTACTTATTATAATTTTTGATTATTATTAGATGTGTGAAGAATCAAATACCTACCAAAAAAATAATAACAATTACATAGTATATATGCTACAATCTAGGGCAAAAACATCTCCTCTTGATAGGAAAACTGTTAAATATCTTCTCTTCCTTATAGATTGTTCAATTGATGAATTACATGAATTTATGACTTAGATCAATACCCTCTAAGAACAAGAGAAACCTATTGAGACGATGTTCCAACTTTGATCTAGCTAAACCCAGTCAAATCTCTTCCAGTAGCACTTCATCGTCCTCTTACTACAAGATCCTCAGCCTCCTACTGCAAATCTGAAATTTCAGCCTCTCTGTAACTGCTGTTGCCACATGTGGGAACTTCAATATTATTCTGGAGCCTTCCTATGACCTTTGGTTGTCTTTCCTTGATTCCTAAAGCTTGAGAGAGACACTTAGTGACCTTAATTTAACCTCTTTTCCTAATTTTATCCAATATAGAACTTATAGACGAATTCCCTAGGTATGAGAAGAAACCCTAGTTCTCTTTAGCACGTGAGAGAGAGAAGTAGCACAAAAACAAATCTCCTTCGCCCTTCCACTTCTTCATTGCCTTCTTCTTCGTCTTCTTCGCTAGAATGAGTGATGTGTGTGAGTGCTAAATGGAGGATGAGTTCTCCTCTATATATAGGATTCTTCAAGGGTGGATGTGGCTCTTATTTTAGGTCAACTTTCCATCTTCCACACCGACTTGGTCTTGGAGGGTATTTCAACACTTTTAAAGAAAAAATATTTTTCTTTACAAGTTACAATGTTCTAAGTGGCGTCTTCAACTTATGGCAATGGCTCTTTTGTCTTCTTGACCTAGGACAAACCCTAGAATCACTTGATGGGTGCTTGAACTATAAAACAAAATAACTTGAGCATGGACCCCATGCTCCAAAATAATAATAAATTTTCTTTTCATTTTATAATTTACAAGAATAAAAAATACATTTCATACTTATGAATACTAAAACTAGTTACACATTTTTCAATAGATCATGAAAATAATAAATGAGAGTTTAAGAAAAAATATGGTTGTCCTCACATTGTGAATAAGGATCATGTCCAAATAAAACCTGAAACCATCCCCAATATTTCATTCCATGCCTAAATCCACCAAATAAAAGGAATTAAGAACCTTTTTCTAAACTGCAAAGATGTTTTTTATTGAATTAACCTAAATGCACGCCCAATCTTCCAAGGAGTATGAAACGATATACTTATGATAAACCACCTTTGTCCAAAGTATGTGAGTGGACATAAGGCTCCAACCACACTCACCATCAAGAGATTTTGAAAACATACAAATATTTTTGAGGCCCCATCCACCCAATAGTTTTGGGATAACCATTCGACTCCATCAAACCCATGGAACGACATACTAATCTAGAGAGCGCCCTTCCCATAAAAAATTAAAACACATTCTTTTAGATTTCTCTAGACCTCCCTTTGGAATCAAAGCCATATGAATCCAATATATTGGTATGGGTTAAAGGATATATTTTACCATTACAACCCTACCGACATGAAAAAACCACCCAAAACTCCAAGTTGTGATTTTTTTTTTTCTATCATAGCCAATAACCACATCTATTTCACTTTTTTTTTTTAATCTATTTATTTATAGAAATTGTTCTTAAATGAAATCCCAAATATTTAAGGTTGAGATCCAACTTCAAAATATCAAAAGGAAAAATATAAGGGATATATCTAATCTCTTTCTCATCCATGTTGTTAAAAATGATGGGAGATTATATTTCATTTAACAACATATCCTTCGCTGATCCGAATAAAGCCAAAAGCTTAGACAATTTTCCCAAATCCCTTACTGAGCCATTGCATAAAATAATAATATAATTTATAAATAAAAAATGTGTGATCGATAAATACTGAGAAAGAACAATACTATAGGAAAACCACTTTGGATATGGCCATATGTAATATCCCAAAATAGGGAAATTCTACACTAATGGGAATATCTGAAGATATTCCAAATGTGGAGATCCAACAATATGCAAACATAAGAATGAAGAGAAGGGTTGCATCAACTCCAGAAAATAATAGAAGAACTCATAGCCATCTTATAAACATTATAGCAGCAGAATGTGTACAATATCTTGAGGGAATGATCACTCAAGCTTAGGCAATAATCAACCTCAAGAAACAAGTACATGAAACATGAAAAACACTGCTGCACAAGAGTGCCCAAGCTATGAATGCATAGTTTATATGAGACACTGCAACATGCAAAATGATAATACAATGATATGACAATATTAGGCTCAAGAAATGTGGGGGAGAAAGCTCTCAACCCCTGAAAACAATGGTACAACAATCCTTAGAAGGATTGGTTGCAATATATATAAAAATGGAAAAACTGCAGAAATGACGGAGTTGCAGGGTAGCAACTGCAACTCAAAAATGGAATGAATGGAGATGGCTGAATAAGATGTCCAATCTGAAGCAAACCTCCTCCAATGGATATCTCGAGTGCAAGGCTGATCCTAGCACTGAAGATCTCACCCTCCGAGATAGTGGTGCAAACCCCCACTGCAGATACACACTGAAATAACGTAGTCAAGGAGAGGGATTGCAATGTAGTAGATGGGAGATGCTTGGTATGATGCCAAGATATGAAAATAAGCTCTAAAACCTTCCTCACTAACCTCCCAGAGGAATAGAAGCTCCGTCCTCTAAAATATGAGCGAAGGAAAAGGTGTTGTGGAACCCTCTATTGCAACACCCTGCAACACAACGTTATAATTCAGTAGAAATAACACTGTAGCTGAAGGAGGTGGCTTGGCCTTGAGCCTGGATGTGGAGAAATGAAGTGCAATCCTTCAAGAGGCCTCTCAAGAAGGAGAAGGAATTCTAAACAGGAATCCCTCGTGCTAAACAGCACTGCAACTCTGCTAAACAACCCGAGAATGCAAAGAGTCTACAAGACCAAAATTGAATACTCAAAACATGTTTCCATATGGCCGCCTCTTCCTCCTTTTATGCAAATTAATGCCTTCTTGCCTTAGACCCCACACATTAGGGTTTCTTCCACGAGTGATCTTCCTCCCTCTCAAATTGTGCTGTCTTCCCAAGAAAGCCACACCCTCTTTGGCAGCACTGTTGACTTGGTCAAACTTGACCTTGTCCTCAAGCATTTGCCCCTTTTCACACTGGAAGGTGAAAAATAAGCTACTCCATTGATCCCTTTCACACTATGAGGGATTTTATTCCTACTCATGGGTCTCCTCACCCATTTTATTCACCTCCTATATGATATGAGCAAAATCAATGTTCCAATTAACTTCATGCTAATTTTGGGAACATTACACCATATAAGAAGAATTTCAAAGAAATATATAATTAAATTACTCAAAAGAAGCAAGGTTATCTATCCTATGTAAGAGGGAAATGAATTATGTGTTTAAAGTAGGAAGAACCTAACCTTCTATCTGGAAATCATTCACAACCCATAATAGATCTATGCCAATAGGTTTAAAAAAGGTAGCAAAGAATTCAACAAGCCATCTATCAAGTTTCAAACTCTTGTATTTTTGAAAATTAGATAGATCCTCTTTTAAATCCACTTCGGTTACTTCCTCCATCATCTCATGATTTTTTGCATCCTCAACAAAAAGTGGAAAGAATTAAGTCACATAGATAATCTCAACAATAACAACCCCTAGAGGCTCCTTGAATATATTTTGAAAATGAGCTTGAAAAATTGAAGCAATACCATCAAAACTTGTGACCTAACAACCCTCCTCATCTTCCATGCTCCCGATAGTATCAATAATTTTTTTCCTTTTGCATAAGAATGGAATAATTTTGTGTTATTGTCCCCACTATCCAATAATAGATCCCTTCTTTTTAAATTCCAAGACTTTTACTTTTTTTGCAAGGATATCTTTCCTTTTAGTAACAAGTCTATGAATTTCCTCATGAGATTACAAGGACCGAAATCCATCAGTACCAAAATTAGTGAATACATCAACCTTATGTTCCACTTCCACCAATTCATCCTTGCATTTCCCACGAACCCAATATTTAACCATGGATTTGATATGTTTTAGATTTTGTTCAAATTGATTGAAAATAAATCTCCGGAGACTACCATCAAGGGGGAACCAATTATCCTTAATCAATACATTAAATACCTCTTATTTAATCTTTATTATTCATTTTAATGGTGCAGACAAGCTTATGAAAGTTCCCTTTTATCTCCATAATAATAGGAGAATGATTTGACATCCCACAGAGTTGACCTAATGGTGAAGAAGAGGGAAACTAAGCATCATAGAATCATCCTCAAGAAAATGATCGAGCCACTTTTCACATGATCATCCCCCACACTTTAGTTTATCAAAGTAAGTTTCAGACACAATAAGAAATGTTAATCAAATTGATTATGTATAGTTTATGCATAAAAAAATCTATAAGAGATTTGACCATAGCACAAGATCCAATGATTTTGCGACATCCAAAGAAAAATTCAGCTCACCACCAGCTAACATATTCTCAAACCTTAGAAATGTTTTCTCAAAGAAATAATTCTATAAGGGAACTCTATCTTCATTTGACCCATAAATATTGATGAATGTACTAATTTGTTCTAGCTACAACAATAAATAGACTAGAACCAAGCCAGAGGAAAAACTTCAGAAGTTATGTTCCCGAATCTTATGAGCATCCTAATGAAGGGCCTTACCCCTAGAATGTACACAAACATCATTAGAAATAATCATTAGGAAGGGAAGGATGATTCTAAAAAATTTGCGATATAGTATCCCTCCCCAAGGGTTTTTGGTAAAAAAATAACATATGATCATTCCACTAGAACTAAACTCTTTAAAGCTAGTCTTTTGGGTTTGGTGGATAACCCTCAACAATTTAGGGATAAAGAATTCATAAATCCACCTCCGTAAGGGCTTTCAACTCACAACCAATTCCACATGGGCCTTGAATTTTGCTAATGATATTTCAGATTTTATCCCCCTACCTTTATGAGGGATACCATACATTAAATTCTGTCCCAATTTGGCCGAAGGGCCCGTAGAACCTAAAATCATAAGACAATTTCTCAAATTATGAATAATTTCACCTTCCAAAAAATAACTAGAACTAATCAATAGAACATATGCCCTTATGGAAGAGTAACCCATTGATCTAGATGGCATGGTACAAGAAGAATTAATTGGGGGAGGAAAAATATATGGAAAAGGAGATTCATCAACACTCACATTAAAAAATAAAAATGATCCCAATATGCAAATAATCATGGCATGAACCAGAATTTAAATTTTCAAAATTGAGGAATTCTAAATTACTGGGGATTGATGTATCATCAAGAGACTGATCATTCCTCTCCATTAGAGTTGACGAAGATACCTCCTAAAACAACACTATTTGTGAAACCATCATTGAAATGGGCATGATAGAAATAGATGTCACTGGGTCCATCACGCATCCACTATCATTCTCCATATCCTCATGACCAACCCCGATACCTCCCCTAAATGTTTTGTTTCTTGGATGATTTCCCATCATTTGAAAAACAATTAAAAGAAAGATTAAAAATATCACCAGTTTTCCATATTTATGGAATCTTATGAAACAAAAAAGGAGCTCTTCATAGTCCAAGTCTTTAAGACACACACAACCCTTCCCAATGTTCATAGTAGCATGGATTTTTTTTTCCCACAATTCCAGGCATACCAACATTCTCACTACCAACTTGTCATGCGTCTCACAGAAAGATATGCATTTTGGAATTGCCCTAGACTATTTCGTAGGGGTTGGGAAACCAAACCCATGCTATAATCTCATCCATACGCTCCTTTCGTGCATCAAATAAGGGAGTCTAGTTTAAATATAATAGGGGTGGAGTCAATAGCCCATAATTCCTTCATAAATTTAGTCACATCCACTTTGGCTTGAAGGAGAGATGAATCCACCCCTTATCTAGAAAAAAGACACCAGGTTCATTTGAGACCACAGGGGAAATATACTGGTCCTACCATGTGAAAATTGTCGCTAAAATTTTTTTTCACCCTCTGACTCTTCCAACCAAGGATTTTTTAGCTAAATCAATGAAATTCACTATTACAACATTATCCCCTTGAAATAATATATATTTCATAGGACTGAAATAAAATTTTAGAACTTGATGTTTCTTTTTGTTGATATGAATAGGACCTCCACCCCAATCCTCCTGTAAACCCCAGTTTATGGCATCCTTCACTGAACCCTCTAGAACAAACCTTGAATGAGGACACTACATGGGTATTACTTGATTAACTGAAACTTTAGGACCCAAATCCACACCAACAGAATTTCCCACATCAATAATGTTCACTATAGGTTTATGCCCTACACGTTGAAGAAAACTATTCACTGGATGTGGAACTAGGAATGTGGAAATCCGTACACTTAATGTTGGTAGAGGAGATACCACATAAAAAAAAAACCCTGAGAGAATGGCCTAGAAAAATTAAAAAACTCTCATTTTAAATGGAAGGGAACAAAGGATAAAAAACACCCACTGAAGCCATATACAAAAAATCCAATATTGAGGGGAAACTCTAGTATGCAGAGCCATCAACATGAAACTTACACATATGGAAGAAGTAGAAATATTTCCCATAAATCCATGGGAAGGGTTCCAAGAAAACCCACTAAGCCTAGTTTAAACCCCCTACTGAAGAAACCAAAGGCTGAGATGAAAAATAACATGTGGTAACACCTACACTAGATAATAAAAAAATAGAACCCATATTGGGTCTCACTGAATCATAATTTACCTCATACACTCAATCCATGCTTGTTCCACACCACATATTCTAGCTCAACATGCCACCAAAGGAACTAGACCTAAAAACCCAGGCAAGTAATGGACCATAAGTAAGAAAATAAAAACAAGGCCACAACAAAAACCTTGCCCAGATTGATCACATTATAATATAAACCCTGATGAAAGTTATCAGCCTCCCCATAAAAATTAGTATGCAAATAATCCCAACACCTCCTCGAAATATAGCGGGCCAATCACACCTGAAAATGGCCAACCTATAGAATGTCTGCTATTAAACCTTACAGACAACCTTTTCCTCCCACCTTCACCACGAAATCATCATTTTTTAAACAATCCCTAGAAGTGGTATTTTCTCCTCGTCTATAGTGATAATTTATAGAGCCATGATCATAAAATTTCTCGACTAGGTAAGGCCCTAGCTATCTAGTCATGGGGTTTCCTTCGAAATCCTTGACCTTGGAGTCATACAAGAGATTATAATCACCCTATTGGAAGGCTATATTATTAATGTATTTGTATTTCCATAATTTTCTTTGTAGCTGGACTACCTTTATTTGTAACAATGATTTTATTCTATACTCATCCAATGCATTTAATTATTGAATTGTATCATCCCATTATATGGTAAAATCAATTTTGACATGGGATTCCATTCTTAGTGTGTTTTGATTAAATTAAATTGATAGTAAAGGCTTCTTTATATATCCTAACTCATAGGGGGTGAAATTAGTGGTGGTTTTCGAAGTAGTGTTGTAAGCCCAAGTGGCCTTAACAAGCCTTCCTGCGTAATACTTTTTATTGCCACTAATCACTTTGGTAAGAGTGTTATCCAATTCCATGTTAGTGACCTATACTTGCCCATTTACTTGGGGGTATTATGGAGTGGACTTACGATGATAAATGCGGTGTTGCTTAATTATTCTTTCAATTAGATTGGAGGTGAATTGGGAGCCTTGTTTTATCACCAATTCCCTTGGAAAACCAAACTTGTAGAAGATATTATCCCTTAAGAATTCAACCACTTTCTGTTATGTTGTTTCCTTGACTGATTTCACTTCATTGATTTATTTAGGTAATCAGTCCATACAATTAAATTTTATGGTTTGGATGGAGGATCAATAGGACCATTGAAGTCCATGCCCCATTTATCAAATGGATCAAAATAAAATTGAGATTGAAGGGGAATTTCATCCTTCCAATTAGGATTCCCATCCTTTGGCACTCATCACATTTTGCAGTGTATATTTGTGCATCCTTGTGAAAAGTTCACTAAAATTCCCTTCACTTGCAAGATTTTGTAAGATGTCATCTTTGTAGCAAAATTACCCCCAAAGGGTTCATCATGGAAAAATGAGAGGATGCCATAAAATTCATCTTCCCTCACACATCTTCTTAGAATATAATTTAGTACAAAATTAAAGAGGTTTCCCCCAATCCAAGTATAGGAGGAAATTTTTCTAACAATATTACCCTTCTCCTTTGAAAATAGGTGAGAAGGGAATTGACTAGCAGCTTGATAGTTGACAATGTTAAAAAACCATGGAAAAATAAGTGACATGGAAAATATATGCTCATTTGGGAGTTAATCAACCACCACTTTGTCATCTAAGGAAAATTTTATACTTGAAAAGAAATCTAGAACACCATTCTCTTTCCTTAGTTTGTCAACAATAGTCAAGTCAATTTTTTTTATTAATAATAGCCACATAATTATTTGAGCATTCACATCTAGCTTATTAATTAAATACTTGATTTTTGCATGGTTAGTAGGCATGAAGAATTGGTAACCAATGATATGATGTCTAAATTTATTTAAAGAATGTAAAACAATGAGGAACTATTTTTCACTTATAATATAGTTTTTTAAGTCTTAGATATATTTTTTCTATTGAAATAAATTGCATAGGGGTGTTTACCTCCAAATTGTACTAGAGCTATCTCAATTAACCGATCTGATGCATATGTATGAATGTGAAAGAGAAAGGTCCAATTTTGACCTTTGAGGACATGTGATATTATTACCTTTTCTTTTATACTCTTGAATGCTTCTTGACATGGATTTTTCCAACAAAACTCAACATCTTTGGTCAAAGGGAAATAAAGGAGAAGCAATTTAAAATCCTTTATAAATATATGACAATGTCCTGCAAGGCCTAAGAAGCTTCTAAAATCTATTTTCTATTGAGGAATAAGAATAGTTTTAATGATATCCATTTTATTAGGTTCCACTTGGATTCCTTTCAAGGAGATGAAATTTCCTAGAAAAATTCCCTTATTTGTTAGGAACATGAGATTTTCATGGATCAAGGAGAGGTTCATCCCTTGGTTAATATTCCTCCTTGCAAAAATTATAATAAATTAAATGGCTGAGAGAGGGACACAAATTCCATTTCTTGAGGAGGGAGATTGCTTGATGGATTTTTTTTTTTAAATATCAACCATGGGATGGCTGAGTGGTTTTAATTGGGATGGGTGAGCAATCATATAATTGAAATAAGTGGACAAGTCCATGTGTCCTTTGAGACCCAATAACAAGAAATACAAGGGAAAAATATTTATGAAGAAGTATGGGTTGTGTTGGCCACTAGGAGAATCTATGCAGACCTGCAAAAATACAAGGGTGATTAGAAGTTACAACAGGACGACAGTGGAGGATGAAAGACATTAGTGAAGAGAGGAACATTGAATATTGATGAGTAGGGAGAATATACACACATGAATACTCTAATGCATGGAGGAAGTGGATGGAAAATAGATAAAGAACCCTAAAAGAGGCTTGTTGGGTCAATATATAAGGAAAGTGGCTTGCCTTGAGGCTGAAGAACCCATTAGGAAGCTTGTTGGATTGATGAATTACCTATTAGTAGCAAAGGGAATCTTGGTGCTTGTGCGGCTAGTGAACCACCATGTGTTTCCTTGGGGCTAAATAACATTGCTGCTAGCTTTCACTGGTGAACAACCAATAGAAATATGCACCCTATACTCCTTGGTGGATTAGATAACTAAGGAGCCTTCCATTTTAAGTGAGAAATATTATCCCGAAATCACATTCCCTTGTTTTTGCTAGGATATATGCTATTACTCTGTGATGTTGTAATGTTATTACATAGCTAGTGTGATGTTGGGTGCACTATAGGGAATATTAATGGACCAACATTTAATTGTCAGTCCGGGAGTTAGTGAAATTCGAGGAAGAACACTGGAAATGACAGAGATTTTGGGTGTGGAGCATCATTACCTTATTTATTTAGATGGATCACGACATTGGACCCCAATTCTTAATGGGGCAACAACATCGACCATCATGTAATTTCCGTCAGGGGGGGTGACGATTTAATGAGTCCCCCTTAGTGGGGGTTTGGGGTAGGGCCCTCGAAGCTAAAAATAGATGTAAAATTTCCTTGTAAAATATTATGATTTCTTAGTTTATATGGGCCATTCATTAGGAAGATGATCTGATGGTAGAAGTTATGTTAAATTTAGGGTTTTTTCCCTAGAAGGAAACCCCTCGGTTTAGATGAGGGAATTGTATTGTGGTTGTGTATCATGTGAGTATTATGAGCAAGAAAGGGAGAGGGGGAATGTGTGAGAGATCAGAGGAAATTAAAACGAATATGGTGTAGGTTGTATCTCTTCATTTTGCTGGATAATATAAAAGGAAGGATTGGTTGTTTCTCTGTGGAGGTAGCCCAAATTGGGTGAACCACATATATCTATGTCTCTATTGTTTTATATGTTTTTTGTGTTTGTGTTTCCACATATTTTATGTGTTCCATTATCTGTAATATATAATTTTTTAACAACTGATATTAGAGCTGAAAGCCTATTTGGCTGTTAAAATTGCAGGAAAGAAGGGTTCCTAGTTTGTGTGGGAGAAATGGAGGAAGATGTTAGGTTTAGGGTTGAGAAATTTAATGGCCAAAAATACCAGCTATGGAAGATGAAAATGGAAGATTATCTGCATCAGAAAGATCTGTACCTACATTTGAGCGGAAATAGAAAGAAAATAACAAGTATGTTTGACGCAGAATGGGAGATTCTCGACAGAAAGGCACTTGGAACAATACATTTGTGCTTGGTGGCATCGGTAGCCTTTAATATTTCAAAGGAAACAAAAACATAGGGTTTAATGAAGAAATTGGAAAAACGATATGAAAAAATCTCGACCTCAAATAAATTATTTCTTATGAAACATTTATTTGATATGAAGCTATCATGAGGTGGATCTGTCATTAATCATTTAAATGAATTTAATACAATTATGGGTCAGTTAATTACTGTACGGGTAAAATTTGATGATGAAGTTAGGGAGATGTTTTTTCTGTGCTCATTGCCAAAAATTTGGAACGGTTTGGTTATGTCCATTAGTAATTCCATCCCTAGATCTAGTACTTTAAAGTTTGATGATGTTGTCTGTGCGATCCTTAGTGAGAAAATGTGACAGAAAAGCTTTGGTGAGACATTAGGTAATGATTTGAATGCAGAGACTAAGGGGAGAAAAATTCAAAGAGGAAAGTGCCAAGGGTATCATAGCCAATTGAGGAACACATATAACTCTAGATCATGTATAGTGTGCTGGAAATGTGGGAAGAAAGGACACCTGAAGAAAGAATGTAAGTCTCGGAAGGGAAAAGAAGGAGATGCACAACAAAAAAACAATCATGAAGCGAATGTGACAGGTGATGTGTTACAAGATTCTTTGATTATTTCTTTAGAAAATGTTATTGATGCCTGGGTGGTAGATTTAGGGGCCTCATTCCATGCCACACTTGATAGGAAACATTTTCATGCTTATGTTCAAGGAGATTTTGGACAGGTTCGTCTGGGTGATGATACACTTTGTAAAATCGTTGGAATGGGTAAAGTTATTATAAAAGAACAAAATGGAAACCAATGGTTATTAAAGGAGGTGAGGCATGTTATATATATGAATAAAAAATTGATTTCAACTGGGCAGTTAGGCGGTGAAGGTTGCGTGACAACGTTTACAGATAAAACCTAGAAGGTCACTAAAGGAGCCTTGGTAATAGAAAAAGGAGAAAAGGTTGGTACATTGCATTTATGCAATGGTATTTATAATTGTGTTAATGATTTAAAATCCACAAGAGAAGATGCAACATTATGGCATAATAGGATCAAACACATGAGTGTGAAGGGGATGAATATTATTCACTCAAGAAATTTGTTTTCAGGTTTGAAGCATATTGATTTGGATTTATGTGAAAATTGTGTTAATGGAAAACAAAAGAGAGTCATAGTTCTCAGAGTTGGGAAAGAAAAGAAGAGATAAAAATTAGAGCTTATACAAACGTATGGGGACCTTCTTAGGTATCATATCTCAGTGGCTCTCATTATTATGTTACTTTTATTGATGATGCAACCAGGAAAACCTAGATTTTTTGTATTCAAAATAAATATGATGTATTTGATACTTTCAAGAAATGGAAATATTTGGTTGAGAATGAGAAAAAAATAAGTTGAAGAGTCTCAGATCATACAATGGCGCTGAATATTGCAGAAAATATTTTGATAAGTACTGTTCAAAGCATGGAATTCGTAGAGAGAAGATAGTTCCAGGAACACCACAGGAAAATGGCGTGTCATAAAGGATGAACAAGAGAATCATGGAGTGCGCAAGGTGCATGAGATTGCATGCAGGATTGCCTTTACAATTTTGGGTAGATGTTGTAGATACTGTTGTTTATCTAATAAATAGAGGGCTTTCATGTTACTTGGATGGTGGTATTATAGAGGAGGCATGGACAGGTAAAAAGGTAAACTACTCATTTTTAAATACTTTCGGCTGTGAAGCCTTTATCTACATTAATAAAGAAAATACAATAAATCTTGAGGAAAAATCAAAGAAATGTACATTTATTGGATATGGTGTTAATTATTTTGGTTATCACTTATATGATTATAAAAATCACAAAATAATTAGGAGTAGAGATGTCATTTTCAATGAAAATCCCTAGTAAAAGGATCAAATGCAGGAAACGAAACATGAAAAAATAAAATAGGGAATGCAAAGTGCTTGATGAGATCACAGAAAAATTAAAGGTACTTGAAAATAATAATGATCGACAATCACAATAACAACAACTACCACAACAGTAGCATGCACCTCAAACACCTGAAAGCGGCGTCAGAAGATCTACCAGGATAAGTAGACCCCCCTGAGCGATACTATCATTCATTCTATTATGTATTGTTGACTGATTCTAGTGAGTTGGAATGTTATGAAGAATCAATTCAGGTAGAAACTAGGAAAAAGTGGGAGCTAGCCATGAAAGAAGAGATGGAATCCTTGGTACATAACCAGACTTTGGACTTAGTTAGGTTGCTTATAGGTAAAACAACATTTATGAAATAAAAGGGTTTATAGATTGAAGAAAGAAAATGGAGGAAAATAGAGGTATAAATCTAGACTTGTGGTGAAGGGGTTTTCACAAAAGAATGGTATTGAATTTGATGAAATATTTTCTCCTATTATTAAAATGATTTCAATCAGAACTATTTTAAGTCTTTTGGTAGCAGAATATTTTCATCTTGAACAATTATATGTAAATATGACCTTTCTCCATGGATATTTGGAGGAAGAGATCTATATGAAAAAACCACAAGGATATGAGGTCAAAGGTAAGGAGAAATTAGTGTGCAGGTTGAAGAAGAGCTTGCATGGCTTAAAAAAGGATCCGAGGCAGTGGTATCTAAAATTTGACAAGTTTATGTCTGGACAAGGTTATACCAATTGTCACTTTGATCATTGTGTTTATCTCAAAAGGAAAATTATGGCATATATACAATATTATTTTTGTATGTAGATGAAATTCTTGTTGCACGGTATAACATGCAAGAAGTAAATGTGCTCAAAGGAAAATTGGAAAATTTGTTTGCAATGAAGGATTTGGGAGCTGAAAAACAAATTCTTGGTATGAGAATAACTAGAAACAGGAAACATTGCGAATTAACATTGTCTTAGAATGAGCACATACAAAAGGTGTTGGAAATATTTAATATGAATAATGCAAAACCATTTAGTACACCTTTGGCTAGCCATTTAAAACTAAGTAAGGAGATGTGCCCCAAGACCCAAGAAGAAATGGATTATATGTATAAAGTTCCATATGCATCAGTAGTTAGAAGCTTAATGTATGAAATGGTATGCACAAGGCCTGATATTGCACATGTAGTGGGAGTTTTAAGCAGGTACATGAAAAATCCAAGAAAAGAACATTGGATGGTAGTGAAATGGATTCTTAGATATTTGTGAGGTACCAAGAATCAAGAATTATGCTTTGGTGGTTCAAACATTTCTCTACAGGGATATGTTAATGCAGATACGACAGGCGATAGAGATAACAAGAAGAGCACTACAATGTATGTATTTACTGTAGGTGGAACAAATGTCAGTTTGGTTTCGAAAATACAAAGTAGAGTATGCTGCTGCTAAAGAGGCTAGTAAAGAAATGATTTGGTTACAAAGGTTTATGGATGAATTGGGTAAGAAGCAAGAGATGGGAACATTATACATTGACAACCATAGTGACATTCATATTACAAATAACTTAACATTTATTTCCAAGACTAAACATATACAACTCAAGTACCATTTCATATGGTTAGTGTTGGAAGATGCATAGTTGAAGCTTGAAAATATACACACTGAAAAGTTGTAACCAGGGAGAAATTGAAATTCTGATCATTTTAAGCTGGTCTTCAAGTGTGAGGATGAAGATGAGAAACAACCATGTACAAAGTGGAGTAATTTTCCAACAAATGAAGTAGCAGTGGGGTTGCTACAATCAGTCTCCAAGTGGGAGATTGTTGGGTGTGGAGCCTGATTATGTCCTTTATTTAGATGTATCGCTGCGTTGGACCCTAGTTCTTAACGGGGCGACAACACCACCCACTTTTTAATCGTTGTCAAGGGGGGTCACGATGATTTTATGGGACCCACCCTGGTGGGGGTTCAGGGGCAGTGCCCCATAAGATAAAAATATATGTAAAATTTCCTTGTAAAATATTATAATTTGTTAGTCGATCTGGGCTGTTCATTAGGTAGATGATATGACGGTAGAAGTTATGTTTAATTTAGGGTTTTTTCCCCTAGAAGGAAACCCCTCAGTTTATATGGGGGGATTGTATTGCGACTGTGTATCATGTGTGTATTCTGAGGGAGAAAGAGAGAGGGGGACTATGTGAGAGAGAAGAGGAAATTACAACAGATCTAGTGAAGGTTGTATCTCTTCATTTTGCTGGATAATATAAAAGGAAGGGCTGACTGTTTCTTCGTGGACGTAGCCCAAATTGGGTGAACCACATATATCTGTGTCCCTCTTGCTTTATATGTTTTCAATTTGTGTGTTTCAAAATATTTTATGTGTTCCATTGCTCTGTAATATATAATTTCTAACAAGAGAGAACCCCTAACAACCTACAAATCAAATTCTAGTCTAACTTTCACATCAATCCCTTTATAGATTCATGCAAACAACAATTAATTCAAAACCTGTACTCAAAGGAAACCTAAGAAAACATGAAGACCAATCCTGCAACCCATAAATAATTGTAAGAAAACCATAATGATAGAAAAACAAGCCTTAATCATTGATCAATTGGAAAGAAGCCCAACCTCTTCACCATTTAAAAGAGAAAATCTTAACTATTGAATCAATTTAAAAAAATAATGCATAAGCTTCAAATTTGATTCCTACACTGTGCTCTATGTAATTCAATCAAATTTCACTCTGTCAAATCAATCAAAGTTTTGACAGAAAATGGAAACAAAATCCTCTGATATGTCCAGATAAATACTCACACTCTAACAAGCAACCGTTCTAACAAAATTATGATATGCATGAGCCCATTCAGTTGAAAATGAATTACTTTATGCAAACATAAAATCAAATGAGCACACTGCTGTCTAACTCTTTCATTAATCATAATAACTTCTCTCACATTAACATGACTAAATTTCAAACATTTGACTGAGAGTAAAATAAAATATAAAATAAAATAAATTCAAATAGTGAATTACAAATGAAAAACCAAATAAAGATCCGCAACGAATAGCTATACTATGTTCTAACACAGTATTCTTGCACTCAATAGGATGCATGTACTCAGTGCAATTCCTACACTCGGTGCGATTCATGCACTGCGTACATACCAAAGGCATGGCTTCTTAAATTATTATATCTTGAAGCTCCAAAAGAAAAGTGTTAACAACAAATTAATATGCAAGCTCATGGATTAAGAAAACACACTGATTTAATGTTGAAACTCTATTTCTTGTCATCAAAATAATAAAAAAATACCATTACAGAGTTTGTGTTATAGTTTGATCCAAATTGTTGCATACCCATCCAATTATATTGAAGCTTGGATCAATAATATTCAGGTCAGATCTATAATAATTAAACTAGATATATAATATTTCAGTGTTCAATAAACTTATCCATTCAATAAATACAAAACCCGTGGTATAGTTAGGAGTCCAAGAAAAAATTTTCAAATGCTGAGAGATCTATTCTCCTTTCATGATGAAAAATAACTAAAGATGAGTAATATCTCTAGCTATTGTACCAAGAGATATAGATCCAACTTATGATACCCCTGTTTCAACACCTCATGGATAACTATAGACCAGTCACAACATTTAAAGTCTATATCAAAGCTCACAATATAACACATAACCAACATTCCCCCACTTCTTGTTTTATTTCCACAGGGGGTCATAGGATAAATTAGTCATTGGTCCAACCATGCAACGCCCATTATTTCTCTACACCAAGAGAAATTCTTAGTGATCACATACTTTTTCAATGCATCTGCAACATTCTTCAAAATGTCCACCTTTACTAACCACACCTTTTTTCCCTCAACCATATCTCTCACAAAGTGATACTGGACATCAATGCGTTTTGTCTTTGAATGACAAGAATGGTTCTTAGCCAAGAAAATTTCACTTTTCTTATCACAATCTATCCTTATAGCTCGCTGCACCAAGCACATACCTGAACACAATCTCTGCAACCAAATTGCTTCCTTGCTTGCATGAGTGGATGCCATGTATTTTGCCTCTGTAGTTGAAAGAGCCACTACAGAATGTATTTTTCTCATCCAACTAACTGCTCCTCTAAATAAGTTAAACACATACCCACTTGTAGATCTTATTTGATCTATATCTCCAGCCCTAGTCTGCATGAAGAAAGCCACAAATGTACAAAAATTTGTCCAATCCTGGTCTTCCTTGGTAGCACAAACCATTCTTGTTCTGCTGTAGAGTTTGATTCTTCCTCCTTCAGCTCAAACTCTATCTTCTCAGGTTCCTTTGGTAGGACTTCATGTTTAATAAGACAATTCAGCTCTCTAAACACCACATCTTGACTGTACACAACCTTCCTTGTTTCTGGGTTCCAAAGATTATAAATTTTTAAACCATCCTTATACCCAATAAAGATGCACCTTTAAGATTTACTATCCAACTTGGTTCTTTTCTCCTTTGGAATATGTACATATGCATCACAACCAAATACCTTCATATATGAAAGAAATGGTTTCTTACCAGTCCATACCTCATGTGGAGTCTTACCCTATAACACTGATGAAGGTGATCTGTTAACTAGGTAACATGTAGTCTCCACTGTCCCTACCAATAATTCCTATCCTAACCCGACACCACTGCTATAGGGTAATATGCTTGGGTGGTGGTTATTAAATATCCCTCTCAGAACTTTCTAGTGCCTAAGGCAGACTGTCAGATTAGCTATAAAGTTCCAAAGATACTGCATGCATGTTCATGCTAATATATATAACCAACAAATCAAGATGGAAATATTACCTATTTGTGGACATCAGATCCTATGGAGAACGCCAAGCAGCGAAGTAGATATCCTTCTTCACTGGCTCCAAATCCAGATCCTGCAATCAAGTAAAGCACCTGCGTAATATCTACAACAGTATAGCTTCTTATCAATTAAACTAGCATATAAGAAACATAAAACAATACACATCTAAGCCATTCATATCATGCTACAAAGATGATTGAACAAAAATTGTGACATTGATGCATCAAATGGACAAAACATATATTAATTTATGAAAAGGAGGATTAAAATCGTCGGTTTCACCAAGTCCTCCTCAATATTCCAATTCATCTCTCTCTTTCTCTATCTCCGAGTGTGATTATGCTCAAGGAAGAAAGCTCTCAATGAACTTTTCCAATCTTCAAGCCTCCCACTACAACAATGAAATTCTGCTCCACATATAATAAAACCTTCGATGACAACAACTCCAATTTATAGGAGATGGAGAGGACAAAAATTTCCAGCTCTTTAAACTTGTTCAAATTGGGAAAGATCTAGATGTGTCCTCACTTTTTCTTGCTATTTCCTTCCGTAGGAGTTCAGTTATGTTTGGCAATGCCTAATAAAAAGTTTTTGCCATTTAGTTTCTATTTTGAATAGATTCCTTTTAATAGAAAGCTGGAAATGCCAGTCAGTTTTCCACAAGATATTTCTCTTTTCACACTCAAACATGATTAATGCTGCCCCTTGGGCAAGACAAAGCATTACCCTAGGCATTAATGCTTCCTTTGCATGGCTTAGGTGCATTATAACTATGTCTAGCTGTTTCTGGGGTGCGTTACCTTGGAAAAGATGGGTTTTGTTTAGGTCATTTTATTCCTTCCATGTTACCTTCTCCTCTGAGCTGATGAAGAGGTCATTTTTCCTGTAACATATGCCCCCTAAAGTGTGAGGTCAGAGATGAAGACGATGGCCGAAATAATTTATAAAAAATGTAGTAGAATGAGATGAACTGGAGGACTGAGGAAAAATTGAAACAACAACATATGTCAGAAAATATAGTATTTGTCTTGAGTCGGGCATTCCCATGCTCAGTAGCTAATCAACATGATTTCTCTAAAACAGAGATATGAACAGTGTGTCCATCGATAATCATAACGTGAAAGTGTCTATCATAACAGGATCAAACTAAGAAGCTATCTCCAAAAAACAATATCGCAACTTGGGAGAGGAAACACAACTGTAATGGTGTAACTCTCAACCCAAGGTCTTGGTCGCCACTTCACTAAACCACATATTTCCGTACATGTGAATGAATGAGTTGTAGTCGAACATGTGGGAAAATGTCTGATTACCAGTAAATAACAAACACTGTTAACAGACTCAAGGGTGGACACTAATAATGATGATGGTCCCAAAGATGCACAGTACTATATAGCGAGTGTGAATAAAAAGAGTTGATGTCGAACACTTGTAGAACCCCCAATGAGAACCCCCAACCAAACACAAGATGACCTGCCACTGATGTTAGCAAGTATCTAGGTATTGACGTGTTTCTGGATCAACTTCCTAGATAATATGTTGAATTTGATAGGAAGAGATCTGTCAAAAGGTAGGCATTGAGGTTTCCTACATTAGTTGACACGAAACGGGAAAAGATGATTTTGTTTGATGGAAATAAACAAGAGAAAATGGGAGTAACTGACGAAAAATAAGTTCTGGTGTATGATGGCTTTGGTTGATATAAGGAGTAGTAGATAGCAGGATCCTCTTGAACAATAGAAGGCACTCTAACAGGGTACTAGGTAGCTTGGGCTTAATGAACACCAAAGAGTATGAGGATTCACCAATGCAGGAACACTGGTATACAAAGGCTAAACTCATAGATTGTAGGGTTCGGTTAAATGCGAAAGAGTTTTCTAGGAAGTGCCATGTTCAAGATTTTGTGCTGCCAAATCGACCTTTAAAATGTAACAGAAGAAATATCCATGTTGTCTAATTTTTTTTCCCTGTCTGATTAATTTTAACGAGTCTAGACGGGTAAACTCGGTGATTTTTTCATATTTAGAGAGGTTGAAAAACATCATAAAAGACGACTCCAGGGGGTACCTTTGTAATATTTGATAACCAGGCATGACGAAGGGAGAATAGTAAGCCTGAAATAGTTCATTTTCCGTGAGTTAGTCCATTGAATCCGGAAAAGTGATAAATCTATGTTCGATGGACATCTACCTCATTTTTTTATGAGTACGAGGAGACTAAGTAAACTTAATGTTCTTTGTGAGATTTTAACGAGTCCAACAAAGAAAAACTTAATGCTCTCCATGAATTTTTAACGAGTCCCACGGAGAAAAACTCGATTAATTTTTCTGTTTAATGAGCTTTGAAAAAGATGAAAAGAATGGCTCATATTTCTTTGTTGTGGTAGTTTAACGAGCTCGACAAAGGCAACTTGCGGTTTTTTCAATTTTACTAGCTAGAAAAAATTCCTTAAAAAGAAAGCTCAAAACTAGGTTGAACATGGTTAGATCTGCACATAAACATTGACAACCCAACAGAGCATCGGTAACATATGAGAACCAATAGTTGTGACAAAATATATCATGAATTTACCAATTTTAATAGACTAGCTGAGTGATTCTTACCTCCAGAATGGCTGTAAGAAGGCAACATACCTTCATTTTCACTCTGTTGAGTGCTGTGATAGAGCCCTGGAGTGAAAAAGTGGCAAAAATTCAGCTCTTGACTGTGGACGAATTGGGTAACAGTTTCTGATTCTACGAGATCCAGGTAAGAGCTTGAACCTTCCCCTAGCATTTCATTATCTTTTTAGTTAATTTTACTAGCTGGAAATGTCAATTTTAGCAGGCCCTAAATAATTTGAGAAACTAATGTGGGTGTTTAGTGTTTTGACTATGTTAAGCGCATTGCCTAAGAAGAGACAGAGCGTTAGAACACACTGTTTGGCATTGTAGCCCGTGTTAGTTGGCAGAGTTGATTTAAGAACTTGTTTTTTGTCATTCTAAAATGTTCTAGCCAAAAATTAATCCATTGAAAATGTTTCTTGTGCAGGTGTGACGTTGTTTACCATGAGTATTTGGCGTGAAAGAGAGCATGAGCAGGAAGAACGCAAAATGGTTACTGATGCAACTACTTTGGTAGTTCTCCAAAAATGTGGATTACTAAAGTATGCTCATTTAGAGCTGATGTGAGAGTAGGAAGACCTTCTTAGATGGATCATCTAGCAGTGGGATGACCGACAACATATCTTTCACATCGGGGGTAATGAACTCTTGATTGAGAAAGATGAAATTTACTTCTTGACTGGCCTATCATGTAGAGGAACAAGGCCCAATCTAACAGGTTCCAGGACTGATCCCCACACCACTGCAAATTTGATCCATACTCACTGCATAAATAATACCATGGAAGTAAGTAATTGGGTGCCTATTGCACGGGTGGCAGTGAGACCGTTGAGGTATCCCTTGTGGATGATAGTTCACTTGGCCGAAGCCAAGAGTTAGCATGTTGGCCACGAATGCCCAGGTATTGTTAGCATTGGATTGTATGCAACCTTAGGTTTTTGACTGGTGTGAAGGTGTTGTCTGCCGAGTTAGGGAAGAGTTAACAGCATGTAAGACCGAGACCCAAAGAGAGTTTGGGTATGGCACACTGATGATGTCTTTCATGCTAGAGCAGGTGCCGACAATGATGCCCATAATGATCACGGATGCTTTGGTATCGCGGGAGCGAAGACAGGCTCGTTGGTTAGCTTTGATACCGTGGACTGGAGAGGGTCCAATCCGTCACTGTTTTGATGATGGATTCTTTGAGTGGCTTGAAGACCAGATCTTGATGATTGAAGATTATCACTATGTAGAGATGAATTACATAGAAGATCCATAGTTGGTATTTCCCCTAGGCACTCAGTGGGGTCCATATGGTAAGAAATAACTTGATCAGTGTTTTTGAAATATTTTTGTATCTTTTGAATGTTTATGCAAATTTTTTGTTTAATGGGTGAAAATGTTTTTTGAGATGAATTTTGTTGCTTGACACAGATGTGGCAACCATCTGTCCAGCTAGATCCCCTCACTATGCAAGGTGAGGAATGTAGCTACCTAGGGCTGGTGCAGCAGCAGAGGCCGAAGCAACCGTCGAAGAGGACAATGACACAAAGATTTTGCATGAGCTTACTAGGAACCTTGAGGGTTTAAGTATGGGTGTGCCGCCTCTTCCCATGAGGGAGATCCCAATTCGTCTGCAGCAGCATGCAATGGGTGTGCCAGAGATATACTTTGTGCCTTTGAGGAGGATAGCCAGAGCAGTTGTCTGCTAGTTTGAGCAGTAGGCTTAGGAGGAGTAGTGGATAGATATGTAATGTTAGAGTGACACTTAGCATAGCCAATTTTTTGTAAAACACCCAGGTTTTGAGAAGTTTTTTGATGCAACTTGACTGGACACGACATATATATACATATACATATTTTTGCGATTTTGTTTCCTTGTGTTTTTTAATGTTTATGTATTTTTTATCGTAAAAAATATACAGTCATGTATAACTCTTTCTATAACAAATTTGAAAAATGCCAATCTAACACATAATTTTCCACTGAATCAGCTAATGTATTAATTTCTCTAGGAATGTGCTCAAACGAAATGGTTTGAAATTGACGTTCTAGAAGTCGCACCCTTAGGAAATAACATAATAAGACTGGATGATGGACGCAATAATGATTGTTTAACTGCATAACGATGAGTTGGGAATCTAACCTAACCACTAGATTGGAGATGCCACGAGATGCAACTTCCGTGAGGAGTTGTATCACTGACATGTACTCATGCCCAAGAAGATTCCCCCGAAACCAAGGAGTTCCGACTAAGGTGTGCAGAGGACCCAGGTAGCTAACACAATGTGCAAAATATGACCACTAGCACTGTCCATGTATTCAACGTATGATAAGGATAACGAAGGAGTCTGTGTAAAAGAAAAAGTGTTTATGAGAAAAACACTCAAAAACCCAAAATATCGAGACACATCAAACAAAGAAAAAAATGATATACATAAAATTACAAAGCATATTCCTAGTGGAGAACTAGGAGAAATACTTCTTCAGATAAAGCCTGTTGCAGGGCTCCGCGAGTGGAATTCCATTACAGTCTTGAAGTTCATAAGCTCCTTTTGAGAGGACTTTGGTGACGACGTAAGGACCAAGCCATAATGGTTGAAGTGTTCCTGCCCCAAGAGGTCATGTATCTGATCATAGAATAGAACGAGAGCACCCTCTTGGAAAGAACGAGGATTGCCAACTTTGTCATATTGAGCTTTGACTTGGCGTTGGTGAGCTTCGAGTGCCAGTGTGGAATCTCGACGATTTTTGTCCAAGTGATCAAATGAGAGCAAGCGCTCTTCTATGGCAGTGGTGCCGGGTAGGAGTTCAACAACAAGCTTGAGTGATGGAATCTCACACTCTATTAGGAGTACTGCTTCCAGGCTAAATGCAAGTTGGAATGGCGTGAAGCCTGTAGCATTTTTGACTGACGTGCGGTATGCTCATAACGTGGAATATAAATTCCGATGCCATGTGGTTTATGGTTGCCGACTAACCAATGAATCATGTTTTTGAGGATGCCATTTACGACTTCGACTTGACCATTCACTTGCAAACAGTAGGACGAAGATTGATCTTGTCAAGAACCTAGCATGGAAGTTAATTCCGTCATCATATGGTTCTGAAAATGTGATCCATGATCTATGACGATTGAGAGGGGTACACCGAAACGACAGATATCCTGATTGAATAGGAACAGAGCGACAGTTTCTCCATTGACCCTAAAAGTGGGAATGGCTTCTGCCCATTTTGTGAAGTAGTCGATCGCAACTACAATGTAGTTGTGTCCATCCATAGAAGTGGGATCGCATGTAGCGAAGTCTATTCCCCATTTAGCGAAAGGACCAATGGAGACAACTGGATGGAGAGGGGCAGGGTGGGCGCACATTTTCTTCGTGAAAATTTGACATGGATGGCACTTCTGGACTGCTGTGATGCAGTCTTTGAACAAAGTGGGCCAATAATACCCTGCACGCAAGATTTTCTGGGCAGTAGCTATGCCAGAAAGATGACCGCTGCACGCCCCCACGTGGTAATCATTTAAAACGTGTTCTACCTCGTTAAAAGTGAGACAACACCGAAGAATAGTATCAACATCGCGATGATATAGAGTATTGTTTAGCATGAGGTAGTGTTTCACTTGGTGGCAAATATGATAGCAGTAGTCTGACGTGAGAGTTGGGTGGAAACGTTGAGTTTGGAGGTAGACCAAAATGTTACCAAGGATCAGAAGAATAAACTATGTAGACAGATTCATCAGGAAATGGATCATAAGCTACATCTTCCAGGTCAATTCAGGGAAGGTCCGATAGTAATTCACCGAAGACTAGAGATTTATTTGATTTGGTAGTAGCGAACACCAAATTGAATTTTTAGAGTATTACAATCCATTTGGAATATTTTACTCCAATAACTTGTCGAGACAAAATGTGTTGCATGGGATTCTCCAAAGCAATGATGGTAGTTTTCCATAGTAATATATAGTGTCAGAGTTGGGTGACAACGAAGACCACCGCGAGAGAGAGTTTCTCCACATGTGAATATCGTAGTTCGGGTCCAATGAGACCTTTTGAAAAGTAACATATCACATGTTCACTATCGTCATCGTGAACTTGAACCAAAACCATTCCAAGCGAGGATGGTGAGGCTGCCAGGTAGAGGAGTCACGTGAGTAGTTAGTGCCTTGCCAGGTAGAGGAGTCACGTGAGTAGTTGGGGGCACTAATAAGTGGGGCGGAAACGAGTGCTCGTTTCAAGGCATCAAATGAAAGTTGAGCTTGGTCATCCCACAAATATAGTGTTCCTTTCTTCAATAAATGCATAAAGCCTTTCATCATCTTGACATAGTTTACTATGAAACGACGTAAAAAGTTTGCCTTCCCTTGCAAACGTTGGAGTTGCAGAATGGATTGTGGTGTGGGTAATTCAATGATTGCATTAACCTTATCGGGATCAACCCTAATCCCGTGCTTGGAGACAATAAAACATAGAAGGCATCCAGACTCAACAAAAAATACACACTTATGTGGATTTAGATGTAAATGTATAACCTACACCGAGCGAATATTTGTTTCAGATGCGCAAGGTGATGGGTTCACTTCTTGGAATGAGCCGGAAGGTCATCCAAGTAAGCCTGTAAAATATGCCTAATATCTTTAAAGGCATAGTCCATAGCCCTTTAAAAAGTTTCTCCTACATTCTTCAGACCGAATGGGAGTTTATGATACGCAAATGTACCCCAAGGACAGATGAAGGCGATTTTATGTTGGTCATATTTTTTAATTGTAATCTGGTTATAACCCGAGAAACCATCCATAAAGGAAAAAGATTCACATCTGACGCAATCATCAAGGATATTATCTATGAATGGCGTAGGATAATTGTCTTTTGGACAAGTTGCATTCAAATTGCGATAATCAACACAGACCCAGATGGTGCCATGTTTTTTGTCTACAGGAATTGGATTGGAAACCCATTCCGTCAAAGGAATGAGATAGATGAAACCAACGTTTAAAATTTTTTCGACTTTTGTCTTAATGGTGGCCACTTTGTGCGGGTGGACAGGTTGGAGTCTTTGCCGAACAGGTTTGGTATTGTCATAAACTTTGATTTCGTGCTCGACTATAGAAAAATATATGCCAGGAATTACATCATAAGACCAAGCAAACACATCATGAAATTCTTTAAAAAGGGATGTGAAGCGTGCAATTTCATCAGGATTGCAATCGAATCCAATCTGAATGTTTTCCACAATACCCGTTTTGACCGAGATATCGATGAGAATAGTCATAGAAAGATTTCCCATGTTCCCTTCCGAATCAATAGTTTGAACAGTCGTGTAAACGGAGGGAATGATCTCAAGTGGGTCAAAATATGGGATTTGAGTAGTTATTGTGTCAGAATTGAACATCGAAGCGCGATGATGGAACTCACCCCAAGTTTGTTCTTCGAGAGACATGACCTCTCGAATAGCTTCATCTATAGGCAGGACTTCATCGAGGAGATCTTTAGAAAGAATCATGATGGGTAGGAGTTTGGTACCATTGGTCGAAACCAAAGCTATGGAGGGTTCAAATGTGATTTGGATGGCTTGATAAGCCAACTCTCATGTTGATAGCGGCATATGATCTCCGTAGGAATCAATATCTGAAGGCACTGGTAGGATCCATGGATCGATAGAGCCATCCAATGTGGTGGATATCATTGCAATTGTATGTGGAATCTTAAGTGGTAGGAGAGGAAAGCAACCCATCAGGGAAGATGCCTTCAGAATATCGGTACCAATACTGACGTACGAGTCAGGAATGCCTCCTACTAGGGGTATAGTGGTACTTGGTAAAGTAGAATAATCGGGGGCGCAAAAGGATAACTAATCCACTGTGACTATTTTCCCATCTAATGGAAAGAGGATGAGTCGGAAGACTGAAGAAATAATGGCAGTCATTGCGTAAGACCAATTGCGACCCAACTGTTAGTATGAATCTTTCGTCGTAAAAGATCACTTTAGCTACGCATAAAAAATAGCCCTAACATTAATTATGGCTGCAAAATATATTTGAATATGAAGTTAGGTGATATAAATAATGTTGTACAAATACAGATCTAAAAGACATTAAGCAGATAAAGTAAAATATGGCTCCATGCATCCAATAGACAAGACAAGAATAATGTATTTGAAAGAATTTTTATATTATATTAAAAGGGGCACCTGAGAGGAAAACAAGAAAGGTGTTTTCCGGTTCTCCTCAATGGGATGGGTTCTTGAAATTCCTCAGTGTTTCAGATCTAAAATTCCTCTCTCTTTTTGATATGGAAAACCCAGACAAACAAAGAACTCAATGGGAGCTCATAAAGTGAAAATGAAAAAGGTGACCAAGAATAGATCCAGAGTGATCTAATGCAATGGAGGTGACTAATGAATGGGGAAAACCCTTCTATTTACAACAAAATATTGGGGTGTTCTAGAACTCGGTGCATGAATAAAATATTATTAATCAACTTCTAGAATCACCCTTTAGGAATATTTTATTATATTTTTTGGAGGGAAAAGGATTTTTGACTTGGGTCAATTCCTTTATTTATAAATAACAAATAAATAAATGATTTATTTATTATTTAAGGGAAATGAGGGGAATATAATTAAATAAATAATGTTTTATTTAATTATTTATATGTGATTTAGTCAAATTTAACTAAGAATATTATTTAAATAATGATTTAAATAACTTATTATTAGGAAATAATTAAATAAATAAGGATTTATTTAATTAATTTCTTTGTTTTGGGTTAAATATGACTATGAAATATAAACAAACAAGTTATGCACATGGTGAAAGCAATTTTACCATGGTGATTACATGGTGTACTTTGGTTCATCTAATGATAATATGTTAGATGACCAAAAAAATGGTGTAACAGATTGCCCCCCAACATACGAGTGTTAGGAGAAAATCGTATGACCGAAGTACGTTGTAAGAACTCAATCACTAGATAGAAAGAGGAAAGTGAGAGAGAGGAATGTAAGGTAGTCTAAAGTGCTAAAGGACTAGACCCTGAGGAGACGAGACTTACAGGTGCAACAAGTCTCTAGTTTATGAAGTGGTACATGTGCTAAAGGCTGCGGGGGAGGCATACCTATGCCCGCCGAGACAACAATACAAAGAATAAGGCACCCAGAAAACCACGGAATGCAATAGTGAAACATGTTCTGGCCTAAACATGAGCCAGATAACTAGAATGACGAATCCCACATACATGCCATGCCTGGAATAACCGTCAAGACTTATACAATAATATTTTAGTACATGCGATACAAAGACACCCAAATTCCCCCTACACACGGGGAAGGGCTCGTGAAATCAGACTGATGCATGCAAATCGAAGAGGCGCTGCAAGTGACTGAGGCCGATATCATCAAATAAGAGGAGCTGCATCAAGGGCTGAAATGAAGAAGTCATCCGGGCATGTGGGGGGCTACCTGCAGGGCTACCCCCTCATGAGGGTTGAGAAATATCACACACACCTGGGTATCACCAATAGCTGCTGCTGCATCACTGAACCATCAAGTGTATAGATCACGATCAAGCTGAAAAGAGATTGAACCAAGGTACATTGCCCCCTAGACCTGGCTTCTAGAGTAAATGAGCTGATGTCGACAGAAGTAGGTCTGCCATAGGTGAGGCAATAAGGGAACCCCAACTAAGGCACGAGAGAAAATAGTAGAGTGATGAACAGATAGACAGTAATGATGATGATGGAATGAGGGATACAGAGGAGCGGTTGGACGACTTCCCTTGTTAGAGCATAAAGGGTGTGAATGGCTTGGCAGCAGCTGTCACAATATTAAGGAGGATAGGCGACGATGGTACTGAAGGCCATAATGTGCAAAACAAGAGGGGAAACAAATGATGAAGGATGGAGGGATACAAAGGGATCTGAGATAGACTTCCATGATGGATGAGGACTCAACTCGGATGCTCTAAACAAGGGCGACTCGATGGTGCTGCCATGCAGTAAAGGTCCAATGGGGGACCGTAAAAGCAGGAGTACAATAGGGTAGCTCATGACGAAAATCAACACGAACAAAGACAAGTAAGGAGGCAAAGTGGTGCCCCAAGTATAGGTGTTGTAAGTGAAGAAATTCGATCTTGAGAAGAGATGAAGAGACCCTTCATGGACAAAATGTGTCCTAGTGAAGTATCAAAACATGAAAACCTAACAGATACCCATTTGAGTGCTCGGTGAGAGCTTTCCAACGGTGCAGATGGTGTGTCCAACGGGGCTACGGTTTGGTCGTAGCGGGAAAAAGAAAAAATAGGGGTTTTTCTTCTAATAAGGCATTTTCCCTCCAAAATCATTCATTTGCTTGTGTAGCTGTGGTGAATGTGGAGAGGAGAGAAGGCCCTAAATCTTGCGGCGATTGTAGTGGACAAACCGACCGTTGGAATCGTGATCCGTCAGTTGCAAGTAAGAGGTCTAATCCTACTCTTTGTTTTTAATGTATTCAAAGTTCAGATTAGGGTCTGAAATCCCAGTAACTGCCCCTACTTCATCCTCACGGTCAGGTCACACTTTTTGGGGCAAAAACTACGACCTGGGACACAGGTTTGGGCCTGAAAAGTGTGACCTGTTAAAGGGGGGTGGTTTCAGTGCTGTTATGGGCTAAGATTCAATTTTGGTGTGAGTTAATGTAGTTTTGTTGATCTGTAGACTGACAAAGATGATGGTTTTGTGCAGATATGGCAGATATACGGATCAAGTGGAGAGAGAGAGACCTAGGTACATTACGGACGAAAATCCAAGTGGATCAGGGTGTCCGTCGTGCGATGGCTTGGTTTGGGGTTCTGAAATTTTTGGAGAACCCTTTGATGAGGGCTGGGGAGCCCTTGTTGGCCCGGATTATTAGTTATTGGGATCCAGATCAGGAGGCGTTTATAGTGCAGGGGCATAGGATCGAGCTGACGGTCCAGGATTTGTATTTCTTGACTGGTCTCCCACCATTAGGGATGGTGGGAAATACGCAGCCAGTGTTACCACAGGGGCGTAACATTATGGAGTTTGTTGAGCAACATTGTCAACAGGGTGTCTGAGTCAAAGGGACTCGAATATCCATTGGGGATCTAGAGAGGGTGGAGACCCGGGCAGTGGTCGCAGCAGTGTTGCGGATCTTGGGCAGCCAGGCATTCCATCACATCACTGGAGGGCAGGTGATGATTGTAGAGAGTGTGTTGGGTGGGACCTACTATGGGTGGGCCCAGATGATGTTGGTGTCGGTGAAATGAAAACTGTCGCTATGTAAGCGGCAAGTGAATCATGATTGTGCCTATGGGAAAATATTGTGCTCTTTCTTCTTCGAGAAGATCCCGACCTTACGACCTCGTATACAATTACCTGATGGGGGTCTGAGAGAGCCTCGGATGCATCGGTGGGGATGACTACTGTGTAGAGGAGGAGGAGGGGCGGTCGGACGGGTGTTCTGACCAGAGTTCTTCGCCCACTGGGATCAGATGCCATTGTACATAGAAGACTATCCCTATAGTGGGATGAGTTATTGGGGAGATCCGGACTTGCCACTTCCGCCTGGTCGAGTATGGGGGCCCGATGGTAAGTGACAAGAAAATAATCTGTTATGTGCATTTTAGAGTGTGTGACTAGTATTCATGGTACTAATCCTTATATTTGTTGGAATGCAGATATAGCTCCGGTAAAACCGGCCGGATATATGGGATGACCTGCAGCGGCAGGAGCTACAGGTGCAAGTGGGTCAAGGACTGCAGAGAATGAGGATATGGCCACTCTGTAGGAGGACATCTGTCATAGATGTGACGGGTTGCTGACCGGTGTGTCAGAGCATGGTTGGCAAGATTTAGACGACCAGTACATAGAGTTATGTATTGGGCTACCCTCGGAATGGCGAGGTATCATGCGATGCATGGCGATGGCCAGTCAGATTGTGTGTGATCTACGAGCTACGGGAGTAGAGCCGTGGCTCAGGATCCTCCAGAGAGTGATTAGATGTAGGGCAGGTGGTGCCCCCCAGTGTTTATGTAGGGGCAAGTGGTGCCCCCCATTTTTGTAGTGTTGTTTTTGTAACGTGCTATGGGCATGTCATATGTTTCAGAGTAGATGGACTCTAAAAACACATGTTATATGATATATATGATTTATATGCATTTTTTTGATGGTGTGAAATGTTATTGTCTTGTGTGTGATAAATGCCAGTCTAGAACATGATTTTTGATTTGATCTACGTAGTGATTTTGACTTATAGCTATGTGGTTGAATGTAATGAATCTAATTTCACGTATCAACAGTTTCACTCGTAAATATTGTCTAAACAGGATGTGGTCATGCACACGATAAACACCATTAAGTTGTAAGACAAGGAGCAGGGGATCTAAATGAACGTGTAGGTGGAGGATGTGATGGGAGAGGGCATCAGCTAGGAGACCACGGACGACATCATATTCAGCCTGATTATTGGTGGCGTTACCAATGCAAACCCCATTTGCAAGGATGAGGGTATGCAAGGGGGTAAAGATGGATGAGGTGGCCGAGGTGAGATTCCGGGAATAGCGACTTGCCCCATCGACATAACCAATATAATGTGTGGACGAGAGGGCCGACATAATAGCATCACAAGACAAGAAATGGGAGGAAGAGCGGGAACTCATGCTGCGAAGTACAACATAGATATGGATGGTATCATATGGATTATGGGAAGAGAGGGAAAGGTGGAGGAAACCACAAGAGGCTGTAAAGCTACCGAAATCATCAGTTTGGGAAGAAAGACGCACATATGGGCCATCAGGGGAAATCACAGAAGGGCAAGTAAAAAGATGGTCAAAGCATGAAGAGCCCAAGAATGTTGCTGAAGGGGAATCAAGCGAAACAGACGTAGTGGATTCAGAGGGGATGTACTCTGAGGGTTGGGCGGATGATGATAGGTACAAGAGGGGAGCAGCAGATTTCGACATCTCAACATCAGGGGGAGGGATGTCAATGGTAGCTGGGGGATCCTCAAGTAAACTTGACACATACTGAGCAAGGATGGGAGAGGCGGATTGGTTTTGTTCCACTTCGTACTCGCGAATGACCTCTAAAGAGGCTCGGTAATGTGTGAGGTGAGGACAATGGTGAGAATAATGGCCATGGACACCACATAGAGCACAGGGTTTGTTGGTGCAGAGAGTCTTTGGGTTCTTGGTTGCGGGTGAGGAGGAAATGAAGGTTTCAGGGGCCATCGATTTAGGGAACGTGACTTTGACCATGGGTTGGATTTAGGGAAACTCAGGAAAAGTATGGGTGGCATGACCGATACCATCACACAAGGCACAAGGTTTGGTGGGTGGAGGGGGAGTAGGGTCAGGTACGGTGGCCTTATCTTTGGATGCCCCCTTGCGAGTTTTTCTTTTCTTGCCCGTAGTTGTGATGGTATGAGGATGGTTTGGCGGAGAGGCTAGGGGCATAGTAGTGGTGGAAGGAGTGAAGGGGATCAGTTGTACGGGTGTCACAACAATGTATGGTTTAGGGTGGCCTGGAGGGGTCTCGGCTGGAGGAGTAAGATACCATATAGGTATTCCCAAGGTTAAATTAGGGAGGGAAAGGGTGGCCATGATAGGAACCGAATAGACTCCAGGGGGGGGACCAAGGAAAGGTATCTGACCGACAGAGTAATGGCCAGGAGGGACGGCTCCCAAATGGTGGAGACCTGAGGGAACCGACTCAGGAGGGTAGGGAAGTTCCTGAGTGTGAGGGGGAGGGGGAGGACTAGGTGCGAGGGGTTTAGGCAGCTGAGGCGAAGGGCTAGGAGCAGGGTGTGATGGACGGGGTTGAGGTTGCTGACTAGTCGAGGCAGGCTGTGGAAGGGTAGCCTGAGACGATTGCATCATGCAAACATTCGCTAAGCTGGGATCCCAGACAGGAGGAGGGGAAGGACCAGGGAAGGTTCCAAGCAAGGAGGAGCCTTTGTAGATGCCAGGAGAAACACTGGTCAAAGAATCAAAAATTTTCTTATTGGTGACAGTATAGATGGTGGACTCAGGGGGGGTCTGAGATTTAGGTTCATGATACGTCAGTTGGTCAATGACGACAATTTTTCCATTATGAGGGAAAAACATCTTGCGGTGGACTACGGACGGGACGACGGACATGGTGTAAGTGTAGCTATGCCCCAAAAGAATGTTGTAGTCAAGAGGGGCGTCGATAACTTCCATGTTGACACAAACAGTCTTTCCGGCAAGGGTGATCGGACAGTTACTTAAAAGGCCAATGGGCTAGGAGGCATGGCCATCCCACGCACGGAGGGTGATTGTGGAAGGGGCCAACTCAGGAGATCCGAGTTGTTTCCAAACCGAAGCAGACATTACACAGGTAGATGCCCCCTCATCAATAATACATCGAGCGACATTGGAATTTCGTATTTTGAATGGGATTTGGAAAGCAACCGAAGTAGGAAGGGGGGAATGGTCTGACTGATGGGCATTGAAAAAAATTAATTTGTCATCAGCAGGATCTACAGCACCCATGATAGATAGTAGAGCCTTCTTTTGATAAGTACACGACTAGAGGAGTTCCAGTGTTGAAATGGCAGCAGGAGATTATGCCAGATCATCTACTATGCTGTATGAATGGGCAGCCCTACCAGGGGCAGCATTTCGGCATAATGGGCCCTTAGGAATTTTGGGATGAACCTCCACTTTTGATGGAGGGATTTGCAAGGGACCATTGGGTGTCGATAGAGGCTCTGTAGGACCCGAGGATGGGGACTCGGAGACACATGGAACGGGAGGTGGGGAGTACTGATGAGACCGAGTTTGAAGGTTAAGGTCGACGGTGAGAGGCTGGTCAGATGTCATAATGAGAATATGGTAATCAGAGGAACCAGAAGGAGAAGGTTGAGTGGTTACTGGGGCGTGAGGGGATTGAGTAGCCACGAATCCTTGTTGGGGGAAAGGATCGGTAAACACAGCGGGTTGAGATGTAGCCGTATGGGGAGGGACAGTAGGAGAAGAGTGTTGTCCCCACACGGAGGCCTGAGACTCCCACATCTGCCTCATTTGTGGTAATAGGGGACAATCATGAGTGTAATGACCGTAAACACCGCAACAGAAACAAGGCTTATTGGTGCAAAGCGGCCTGTCCGGCTTGGGCTGAGAGCCCTGTGGCTAGTTGGTAGTGTTAGAGTCAATACTGGAAGGATTGGATCCACAATTACTAGAAGCGGAGGGATTGCCTTTTCTCTTTATTTGAGGAGGAAGAGGATGAGTTGCAGCTTGCTGCGCAAATACTTGCCCTAGAGGGGGTAGTAAGTGCGGTTGCGGGGATAGAGAAGGCAAAGGAGTGGGGGGTACAAATGCTGGAGGATATGGGACAGTAGGCTATGGGTAGGGATAAGGTGTAGGATGGTTAACATTGAGGTAAGCAGGAGGGTGGGCAAAAGGAGGAGGCATGCCGTATCCTGGATACATGCTACCTGGAGGGGGAAAAGTGCCGGAGGGGCTGGTCCCTCCCGGAGGGAAACCATAGCCCAGAAGAGGTTGAGTAGAGGTATGTGAGAGAGTGCTAACGATACCGTCGGCAGAATGAGATGTGCCTGAGGCAGTAGGGGCACCGGGCTTCGGAAGGTTAGGAAGAACGGTATAGACATAGCCAGATTGAGCATAAATAAGGTCATATTTCAAGGCAATTTGGAGGGCGGCTTCTTCGGTTTGGGTAAAATGGGATGCGACATCTTTGCCAATGGGAGGTAAGAGAGAACGAAGGAACCAGTCCATATAAACCCAATCTTCAAAGGGGGGAGTGCGACATAGGCTTCGTCTTCTTCACCATTCCTAGACATGAACAGAAAGGCGGGTCGAAGAGGATTGATGAAAAGAAGTCAAGAGTTCAGTACCAGTGTCGTATCGGAGAGGGAGCTGGAAATAAGATAAAAAGGCTTGGGCAATGGTCGCAAAGGTGGTATGGGAAGAGGTGGCTTGATCGACATACCATTCGGAAGCTTCGCTGGTAAGCGTGCGTTGGAACAATCGAAGACGGATGGAGTCATCGGTGATAGAATTGGAGGCATTAGGGGAGTTTTGAGGTCTAAAATGGGCCTCCTAAGAAAAATGTACAACAAAAATAAACTTTATAAGAACCAATAAGATTCAAGATGATGATGTCAACCATGGGGGATGATTCACCATTTTTTACGTAAAAGGGTGAAAATATTAAAAAATGATAAAATAATAAAACTACTTTTTCAACTCATATTTTCAACTTATCTCCCAAAGTTTTTGCTCAAATTTTGAGTGGGAGTACTCGTTGGATGAAAAATTTAATTCCTCATCCAAGGAGTACCCATGTTGCATACTTTCGATGGACTCTGCTACATGAAAAATGAGAAATACATTAAAAAACATGATTACAATCACATTTTTCATGTATTTCTCATTATTCTTGTAGTAGGACCCATCGAAAGTATGAAACATGGGTACTCCTTGGATGAGAAATTAAATTTTGCATCCAACGAGTGCTCCCGCTCGAAATTTGAGTAAAAACTTTGGGAGATAAGTTGAAAATATGAGTTGAAAAAGTAGTTTTTTCATTTTTCCCTCTAAAATTTGATGATGTCATCAAATCTTATTTTATTTTTTCCACTATTATTTTATAATTTCCTTAGAGGCCCATTTTAGACCTCAAAATTCCCCTAATGGAACACCACATGTGAAAAGATCGAATATGGTTGGAGGGATCTTCACTAGCAAGGCCTTCGAACTTGGGAATTTCAGAGGGGAGCTTGGTTGGCATAGCAGGCCAACTGACATCGTGGTGGATAGGATCATTAATCAATTGATGGAAGTCGGGGAGACTGAGGCTGGCCATATAAGGGAGTCGAGGTAGGTCTCGTAGAACTGGAAATAGACCCAGCAGTAGAACTGGGGTTGCTGGTGGTGGTAGGCCCTGAACTAGACATGGTGAAAGTAAAAGGGGGAGAACCCAAACAATCAGAAGAAGAGTTGGAGTGCGAACTCGGGGGAGGACTTACTCGATGATGATGGGAGGGAGGAAGTCGACCAACTGGAAAGTGAGGGTGAAGGCCAAGAAGTCTCTGGGATAAATGCCTTGGAGGCGCAATGATGACGGGAAGAAGAAAAACCGACAAGGGCATCAAGATGTAAAATAAAGTTGGAACAAGGGCAGAGAGGTGTAGTGTCAATTGATTTTAAAGTCTTTGCCAGGTGGTGTTAACCGGGCTCTTCTTCACTTAGGGTCAATGTGTGGCGTGCATTAATTTTAATTGTTTAAACCCAGACGTTTTGAGAGTAAAAGAAAAAGTGTGCTGCGTAACTAAAAATAAATCTACAGGAAATAAGACTGAAAGAATAGAAAATTAACAGCTAACAATGCATCGGTCTAACCCAAGAAGGCAGGTCTCTCAAAACTAGTCTATAAGAGGGAGAAGCATGCTAAAAAGAGGCCAATAGATCTAAGGTCGGGAGGGACAGGGATCTAAAGGATAAATCTACTGGAAAGAGGTGCAGAAAACAACAAAGAGGCAGAGGCAAGGTTGCTACGAAAAAGGAGGGGATTAGCTAACAGTAGATGGGACTAGGAGGCAGCCCTAGCAAGGAACCCAAAAACTAGATGAGGTGGTTTGAAAGGGATAAGAGCTGATCGAAATGGATCTGAAAAAGGGGTGTCAGATCTGGAAGAAACAAGGCTGAAGCTCTGGAAATTCAGACGTCTGAAATAGAAAAACCTCGCCCATGAAAAGTGGAGGGTACTAGAGCCTTAAGGGGCAAGATTCCCACTTAGTTGAGTGAAATAGATCAGAAACAGGTCTAAACGGGCGGAGACAGAGGCTGGAAAACCCTGACAGAGGCTTTAGACAAACCTAGAAAAAGTGCTGGAAAATTGCAGAAAAAAGTGCAGGTCACAGGTTCTGACCTGTTTACAGTCCAGGACACAGATTTGGGGCAGAAAAGTGCGACCTCAAGGCTAGGTTGCACTTTTTGGGCCGATAAGTGCGACCTGCAGATTCGGCTCTGTCAGTGGCAGATTTCAGAAAAAATTGTCGTCTCAGCTGCGGTTGATGTCTATCACCTGCACAATAAGGCCAGGAACACACGGAAGTTAAAAATTTGGATGTTTGAGGGTTTTAGAGGTGAAAAAGACCATAAAAAGAGGAAAAATAGGAAATTGAAGAGAAACCCTAGGGTCTGAAATAGCTGGATATGAAAAAATATATAAAACGACAACAGTCGCAAAAGAAAACCCATGTGGAGTCACCAATTGTTAGTATGAGTCTTTCGTCGTAAAAGATCACTTTAGCTACACATAAAAAATAGCCCTAACATTAATTATGGCTGAAAAATATCTTTGAATTTGAAGTTAGGTGATCTAAATAATGTTGCACAAATATAGATCTGAAAGACATTAAGCAGATAAAGTAAAATATGGCTCCATGCATCCAATAGACAAGACAAGAATAATGTATTTGAAAGAAGTTTTATATTATATTAAAAGGGGCACCTGAGAGGAAAACAAGAAAGGTGTTTTTTGGTTCTCCTCAATGGGATGGGTTCTTGAAAGTCCTCAGTGTTTCAGATCTAAAATTCGTCTCTCTTTTTGATATGGAAAACCCAGAAAAACAAAGAACTCAATGGGAGCTCATAAAGTGAAAATGAAAAAGGTGACCAAGAATAGATCCAAAGTGATCTAATGCAATGGAGGTGACTAATGAATGGGGAAAACCCTTCTATTTATAACAAAATATTGGGGTGTTCTATAACTCGGTGCATGAATAAAATATTATTAATCAACTTCTAGAATCACCCTTTAGGAATATTTTATTATATTTGTTGGAGGGAAAAAGATTTTTGACTTGGGTCAATTCCTTTATTTATAAATAACAAATAAATAAATGATTTATTTATTATTTAAGGGAAATGAGGGGAATACAATTAAATAAATAATGGTTTATTTAATTATTTATATGTGATTTAGTCAAATTTAACTAAGAATATTATTTAAATAATGATTTAAATAACTTATTCTTAGGAAATAATTAAATAAATAAGGATTTATTTAATTATTTCTTTGTTTTGGGTAAATATGACTAGGAAATATAAACAAACAAGTTATGCACATGGTCAAAGCAATTTTACTTAGGGTAAAATTGGTCTTACATGGTGTACTTAGGTTCATCTAATGATAATATGTTAGATGACCAAAAAAATGGTGTAACACCAACAACAGATTATAGTCAAGATGACGATCTATGAATTCGATGTCCACCATTATTGTTTTCCCACTAAGCAAAATGGGAAAGATAGCAAGGTAGCCTTTTGGGAGGAAAGTGTGGCCGTCAAAAGCTTTAAGGGAATTCGACGACGGAGAAAAAGTAGAAGAACCCAAAGCGAGCCAGCAAGTAGTTGACATAACGCAGGTCGAAGCACCTTCATCTATGCCAGTGCGATGGATTTGTCTCCCTTTCAACACAGCCTACACCTGGAATGTAAGTTGGTGTGAGAGGCAAGGTTTAGATTTCTCCATGTCAAAGATGGCTAGCATAGAATCCTGGTGGTCGATTCCACCAATGGCCGAAAGTAAAGCTTTCCTTTGCATTGGACAAGTTTGCAATACTTTGAGAGTAAACATAGCTGATGGTGCTTGTGCCAAATCTTCTACAATGTTGTAGTTTTGGGAAACACGTGCAGAGGTGTTATGAGTCGTGTGTTGAAGTGTCCCTTTAAGGGGATGAATCACAAGGTCAGCGACAGGCCTTTTGATATGAAAATCGTTGGGCGACAGTGGATTCAAACTAGTACCAGGTTCCTAAGCATTAATGATAGGATTTCCATAAATTTTGGCTCATGTTTGGAGTTCAACACTTTCTACGCCATAAATGGTGGACGATCCTTCACTGGAAGGATGTGTACCACCGTTGCCCCTTTGCAGGGGTTGTGGTCGGTTTGCAACCATGAGTTTTTGTTGCTACTATGGATTAGGGAAGGGATTATGAAGGATGGCAGGTGTCCTCCCAGAGTCCTTGTTTGTGATAAAATCTGTGCATTCCTGCAGCCGAGGACATTTGTATGTTAAGTGGTCCTCTGCACAGATTCTGCTAGGAAAATTCATGGGTTTCTCCTTTCCTTTTTTGGTCTTAGCAGCATTTTTCTGATTCGACTACTCTTCCGAAGAAGGGGTATTTTTCTTGTTCTTCTTGTTCTTGCCATTAGGTTCTTGTGAAAATTGCACAGAATTTACCTCAACGGCAAGAAGAGTAGTCGATTGGTTAGGGGCAGTGGAAACCGAAGATGGCTGGGAGGTTTTCCCACTAGGATATTTTATGGCTACGCCAGAGATTGCACCAGCGAGACCGTCGACGTGTGCTCCAGGTTTTTGAGTAGTGGGAGGATTCGGATTACCAGGGGCATGGGGGAGTAAATCATATAGTGTGCCAAATTTTGAATAGATCAAATCTAAATGTTGTGCATGACGAATGGATTGATCTTCCATGACTGCATCGGACAGAAAAATGTCCTTAGCTAGGGTTGGTAAGAGTGACTTAAAAAACCAGTTAGATAAGAGATGATTCAGGATTGGCACTTTGACCAGCCTCCTCCTATGTCTGCATTCATGAATGTGATCGAAGATGTAGGTGGCAGTGCCTTGGTGCAGCGAGGTTAAGATTTCGGTGCTGGTTTCGTATCTAATAGATAATTGGAAATTATTAAGAAATTCCGTAGCTAAGGTGCCAAAAGTGTTGATGGATTTGCATGGCAACTCAATGTACCATTTGGCAGCGTTGACTCTGAGAGTGCGGGGGAAAAGTCGAAGTCAGATACTATCATCCACCATGGAGTTAGAAACATACCATAGATGAAAGGTGGTGACGTGCATAGTTAGATCGTCCCCTTGTTTCCCATCGAATTTAGGGATGTTAGACGAAACCTTGTGCTATACTGGAGGCCAGAGTGGGTTGTGTTTGATGGGATCATTGGTCAATTTGAAGATGTCGAGGATGTCTAGAGCTGCCAAAAATGGAAGTTGCGTGTTTTCCCTCGGATCTAGCCAAGGAAGTATTGGCTGACCATTTAGACCGTAGGGTCCACCCATAAATGTGTTACCAATAGGATAAGTAGGAATTTGTTGATAAAATTTCCCTGTGGGTGGGGTGTAAGGGTGTATGGTTGTTGTCTGTAGGGTATATTATACTGGGGGGCGAACGGTTGGTTGCCCCCAGTGTAAAAGTTATCCCTTTTTAAAAATGGATTTTGGGGTTGGTTTACCCATATGGACGCGATAGAGCTAGCAAAAGGCATACTTCTATTCGCATAACTAAGCAACAGAATAGACCCTACACTAGAAGTTTTACCACTCAAAGGAACATCATTAACAATAGGCTGTCCTGTTTGTCCTAATGACTGCAGGGGTGCTGAAGTGACCCCTGTCATATGTGTGTTGGTGACACTACCCCCTGTCATGGTGGCCAAGGGGTTTGAACTCAGTAAAAGGTTCCAACTGAAAGGGTTGCTAAAAGGAACCGAAGCAGCCCCGCTCGTGGGAGCGGGAACCGTGCGTCTCGGTGCAGTCATCGTAGGAGAAAATCCCGAAGGATTTGGAGGTCCACTAATAGTTGTGGTGACCGTAGTGCTGGGACCTAGTGCAGGCTGGCTAATAGGGTTGCCGATAATTGACATAGAACTGACTATTGAAAAGGAAGATGGTGGTGAACCTGAGTTGGTTTCCATTGGCATCGACCCCATGGGTGCCGATTGTGAAACAGATGCTGGTGCAGCCGAAGACATATCTTGGCTTGGTGTAACCTGAACTAACATTGGCACCAACGGTTCAGTGAGCGGATGATTGTAAGGAGGTATGACTCCTTCCGTAAAAGGATCACCTGGAAACTCCATGTGATATGGGGCTATGTGAAAATCAGGGGTTGTCACTGGAGACTGCTCTTTCGAAGAAGGCATGGGCTCATCGAGACTCGACTCCTCCTTCGGTGTTAATGGAGGGAGACCTTGTTGTTGTCGAGACAAATAGTGAGGGTCGAAGGACGCCACAGTGACCTGTTTATTTTTAGAAAATTTTAATTATATGTGATGTATTATAAAGTCTCACTGATAGTAACCACACACCTAAAAGAGAAAAAATAAAAAAGAAATTTCTAAAATCAATCAACAAGCAGCTAGAACAGGGTGGCCCCATTTGAGTACTACCATTTGTTGGAGATGAAACCTAGTATCACAATAGCATACATAGAGGGTTAGTTGTAAATATAGTTACTGTTACTCTAGAGCTTTTCCCGAACCTTAGACAATAGGTGTAAGCACTCTTGTGAAGACGAGTACCTTCCCAAAGAACGAAGACCGAGTAGGTCCGTCTGTTTTAGGTACCAGGACAACTCGTCCCAGTCACATCATGTAAGTCCCTAATAAGTTTGGCAACTAAAGATACCTCAAATCACAAACATCATTAGGGGGGTCACGGTCATAGACAACATGCTATATGGGCAGAACACCTAGATCCCCGATCTAGTTTCGACATCCTCGAAGGGAACCTCAATATATAGCATGCCCGCTGAATGCACTCGAAGGTGGGCTACCTTCTCATGCACCCTAATGTTGTCTCGCGCTTAACTCTGGTGGTAGTGGAGTGTTCCATATAATATGAGTGTAGTAGGATTTCACTTTTTAATGACTCTAGTTTCAAGTTTTGAGATCTTGGGTGATTTTCTCACTTCTCCTACCCCAAGATCCTAGCCTGAATTACTGTTGGTGTGAACTCAGAAAAATTTATATGATTAATTTTATTATCGCTTGATTCTTAGTATTGCGGAGGGGGAGTGGAGGTATGAAATGTGATGAGACTCTGACTCAAAAACCATGCAGAAACATGCTCTAAATATTCAATTGAATGAAGAGTTTATTCTACAAAGAGAGATTCTTTCAACATCTGTGCACCAAAAATTAAAATAACATAGTTCAACTTTAAAGATTCAAACATCTATCTATCTTCTCTTAACATATTTTTAACCAAATTTTTTCAAAATTAATTCAACTACGTTCAAAAGAAAAAATTCTTCTTCAAAAAGTAGATGTGATTAACATTAACTTTTTAAACAAGAACAAAAGACATAAATGCTAACTGGTAAACAAGCACAGGGATCTAGCAAGAGAAGCTAATATGATGGCCAATAACTCCACAACCAAAGGGAAACAAAACAGAGGTGTAAACAACAGATTTTGGCTGGGTAACGCTGGCAAGAAGAGGCTACAGAGCGTTAATATTGAGACTAACATACTGTATCTGAGAAAAAGTAGCATTATAACAAACTAAAACACTTATAGGGGAAGAGTTACTCAGGATAAAGTTGCACAGATGAATAAATAGGGTCTAATCTGGACTCTGTGAGCTTTTAAGATGATTACTGAGCATATAAACTGGTCGAAAGGATATGTGAACAGAAGGAAAAAGGTAAAGTCATAGGAATAACCCAAAAACTTGGGGTTTATTCCCCAACAGAGTCGCTAATTGTGCTATAGGGTAATATGCATGGGTGGTGGTTATTAATTATCACTCTCAGGGCTTTTCGGTGCCCGAGGCAGATTATTAGATTAGCTGTAAAGTTCCAAAGACACTGCATGCATGTTCATGCTAATATATATAATCAACAGAGCAAGATGGAAAGATTATCTCTTTGTGGACAACAGATCCTATGAAGAATGCCAAGCAACGAAGTAGAGATCCTTATTCACCGGCTCCAAATCCAGATCCTGCAATCAAGCAAAGCACCCGCGTAATCTCTACAACAGTATAACTTCTTATCAATTAAACTAGCATATAAGAAACATAAAACAATACAAATATAAGCCATTCATATCATGCTACATAAATTATTGAATCAAATGGACAAACATATACAATTATATTAATTTATGAAAAGGAGGATTACAACCATCGGTTGCACCAAGCCCTCCTCAATCTTCCAATTCCTCTCTCTCTTTCTCTATCTCTAAGTGTGATGATGCTCAATGCAGAAATATCTCAATGAACTTCACCTATCTTCAAGCCTCACACTATAACAATGAAATTCTACTCCACATATAATCAAACCTTTGACCTTAGACCAAGAGTCCACAACTCTAATTTATAGGAGATGGAGAGGACAAACCTTGCGAACTCTTTCAACCTGTTCAAATTGAGAAATATCTAGATGTGTCCTCGCTTTTCCTTGCTTTTTCCTTTCATAGGAGTTCAATTATGTTTGGCAATGCCTAATAAAAGGTTTGTGCCATTTAGTTTCTATTTTGAACTGATTCCTTTTGAGAGAAAGTTGGAAATGCCAGTCAATTTTCCGCTAGATATTTCTCTTTTCACTCTCAAACATGGTTAACGCTGCCCCTTGGGAAAGACAGAGCATTACCCTAGGCATTAACACTTCCTTTGCATGGATCAGGTGCGTTATAAATCTGTCTAGTTGTTTCTGGGGTGCGTTACCATGGCAAAAATGGGTCTTGTTTAGGTCATTTTCTTCCTTCCATGTTACCTTCTTCTCTGAGCTGATGAGGAGGTCATTTGTCATGTAACAACCACTAAGCATGCTTCTTTCCATTTCCATCAATGTCCTATCCATTATTCTTGTAACTCCATTTTTCTATACCATGCTTCTTACAGAACTCTTCAAATGCCTTCTTGCAGAACTCTCCACCATTAAATATCCTAAACACCTTTATCTTCTTCTCTGTTTGGTTTCCCACCAGAGGCTTAAATTATTTAAATTTGTCAAAGGCTTCAAATTTCTTCTTGAGGAAATATATCCATGTATTCATTGATAATTCATATATAAATGATACATAGTACACAGATTTACCAAGTGATGGAACCAACATAGGTCCAAACACATCACTGTGCACAAGCTCTAATATCCCGTTCACCCTCTTAGCACCATTATAGGGGAAACTCACCCAATTCTGCTTCCCATATACAAAATGTTCATATAAATAAAAATATAGAGGGAAATTAAACATACCTTCTACCATACCATTACCATGCAGTATTCGAAGGCCCTTCTCTCCAATATGTCCAAGAATTTTAAGCCACAACATATACTTTTCTCCATAGATCATAAGGCTTTTAGCTACACTTTCATGAAACCATAGAACTGTTGCACCCATCAATAAAAGTGCTACCCAGAAGCTTGTACAGAGTTCCAATACAAACTCCCCGCATCAATACCATTGCTTCTCGAACCATCTTGCAGGTATCCTTCTCAAACACTATTTTTACACCTGCATCATCCATCTCGCTTACAAAAATCAGATTTATGGCCAATGCAGGAATATGCATAACAACAGGAAGTGTTATAATCCTTCCACCTTGCAACTTAAAATTTAATTTTCCACATCTAAAATTTTTGGCTTTCCTATCATCCCCTAAGAGGACATCACCACCATCATATTTTTCATACTCACAGAACCACTCCCTATGGGGAGTGAAGTGAAAGGATGCACTCGAGTCAATCAACCATGCCTCATGATTTACATGTGTACTTGAAGAAAAAGCGAAGTACACATCCCCACCTTCATTTTTGGTGGTTTTCACCTTTGTAGAAGGAGTATCATAAGGTCCCTTTCCTTTCTTAGGAGATTTAAATATACAGTCCTTTTTGAAATGACATTCCATTACGCATTTCCAACACACCTTTACAAGTTTTCCTAGATATTTATATCTCCCTCTCGCAATTGAGGACTTATTTTTGTTTATGTTCCAGGACTGTCCCTGTACAAACAAGGCATATCCATTCTATCCCTCCATATTTTTCCGTCTCATATCCTTCGACAACAAGGATGAGTTCATCAATCTTCAAGGTAATTGTATTTATACCTATTGCAATAACCAAACTATCCCATGAATCTAGTAGAGAAAAAAAACTGATAAACTTATATTCATATGATATTTTAATATAAGTAGATAAAAAATGACTTAACACAGTATTTAAGGTGTTCATATGCCATGTCACCGAGTCTTCATCCTTCATCCTTAGGTTATACAACTTTTTCCGCAGGACCAATTTATTCACCATAGACTTATATTGGTAGAAAGTCCTTAAATTGTCCCACAAATATTTCGCCAGATAAATTCAACAATAATAAATCTGAGATACACAACCGTATTGTGCTCTTTTATTTCTATTCCAACTTTTCCCAACTTTCATCTGACACTGCCATTGGTTTGGTACCCGAATCTACTACGATCCACTGATCTTTATCCACCAATAGATCCTCCATCTTGAACTTTCACAACTCAAAAATTTGACCATTAAATTTATCGATCTCTATCTTTCCACTACTCACCATCTTCTTTCACCACAAGAATCTATTCCATAGATCTCCCACTGAACTGTGTCTACCACAGGCCCAAGAAAAAAACCCCTCAGCAGCAAAGGCGTCCCATTAAAGCTGAAACAACTCTGATACCAGATGAAGGTTTTAACTGTTGTACATAAATTTTCTGTAAAAGAATTCTTAAAAATTAAAATAAACAATGGCGAGAGCATAAAACATAAAAAATATATACACATATATTTTCCCCTGGATCCCAAAACTGGGACCACTAGATTGATTTTTCATTATATTCCTTTCAATGTTACAATACATATATATACATGTCGAAGCATTCATAAGCCCCAATACATTAACCTTGGATTAGAACATAACTCTAGTTCCCCCAACGGATCTACAAAATACCATGGACAGAAAACCATCATGCCCAAAAACATGTGCAAAACCCATTCACAAAACCATAGGTAGGTTCACTCACTTAATATAGGGTCCAATTTTTTTTCCCGGGGTGCTGCCCTGGACCCCATGTAGGGGGGCTATCGCTTCCCTACAAAACCCCTGAAAAGGGGGGCCAGGCCCCCCCTGTGACTCCCCTACTATGCCAACGCAATGAAGGGGGGACAACAACCCCCCCTCTTACCCTTGCGTTGCACGTGAAACTAGTTGTGGAAATAATATAACAAACACCCAACATTCCAAGAGTAAACACACCTAGATAAAGATCTCTTTCTATTTCAACAAACTAGTAAATCCACTATAATAACCAATATACAAGAGGGATGGCGAGTTGGGATCATTGGGCTGAAAACAACCAACTCCTCCCCTATATAAGAAATCCAAATTATAGAGGAAAAATTAATCACAAAGTGCACGAATTGATGAAATAAAACCTGGCATGAGTTTGTATATTAATGAAATCAATATTTTACATCTGAAGCCATTTTCTCAAGCTCCAAACCATAAATATAAAGCTATTCTAACATCTTTTCCCTCACACAGGCCATGGCTAAGCCTTTTATAAAATTTACAAGGAGAATTTTGGCTCTAACAACCATTTTTCTTAATTATGGAAAACTACACATTTTAAAAAATTGGCATCAAATATATTTGCATATCTTCCTAAATTTTATAGGTCAGTTTGGGCACCATTCCCAATGACTTGGTTAACTGGCCATCATCTCTAGGACCAATGATCAAGGGTCTATCATTCCCTATCATTTCAGTTGCTACATGCCCTAAGACAAGAAACAAGAACAAATCAAGCAAGACTTTCATCAAGCAAAGGTTTCCAAGGTTTGAAGCTTATTATATAGCATATGAGAGCTCACCAACACAGGCTCTAAGGGGCCTAAGTGTGTTGCATATGCAGGTAGCCCCATGCAAGTCTGATCTGCAAAGCACTTCCTGACATTCATAGGTGCGTTGGTCACATTGGGAGCAAAATTATCATTGTTATGGAATCTCCACTTGGCTAGTGCCTTCTAGAAGAGTTCACATGTGTCAAGCTTTGGATCCAAGTGTTCATTTGAAATCTACATGATTGGAAATATGTATTTCTTATTATTGGAAAGTCATTGATTGCAAAACAACCTACAGTTCATCTATAAATTGAGCACAGATCTAAGTGCTTGAGAAGGAAGAATTTGAGTAGAGAAATGCTGGAGAATTTTCAATTGAGAGCTAGATCTGTGTAGCTGCTACTGGAGAGATTTATACTGTGATGAGGCTTAGGGATGTTGGTGGAAGGGTCACTTAAAATCATTCATTTGGTTGTAACCTCTAATTCTATCATCAATAAAGAGTATTGCTTATTTTTCCCTATATGCATATGTATTGACTTTGATTTTCTAGATTGCAAGATCTTGGTTGATGTATATGGTTTATGCTTTACCAATTTAGCTAACTAGCTTGAATAGATATCTATATTATCACATCTTCTGTTGTTTCAATGTTCTTTCTTGTAGGAAGCATTTCACACAAACAACTTGAATTTGAAGCTGCCACAGAAGCAACAAAAGGAGCCATTTGGAAGCGACTGATCAAGTAAGCCTTCAATCCTTTCTGTATATCTATTCTGAGTTAGGAAAAATAGTCAGATAGTCTTTCACCTATTGTTCTAGACTAGCACCTGTCTAGGGAAGCGTGATTTATCCGTAATTCACAATTCTAGCCCAACAAACTGGCGACTCCACTGGGGATAATTTCTCTTAGTTCTAGGTGTTTAAGCCTCTGATTTTCTTTGTTTATCCACCCAGTAGTTGCTACTCATCAAGATTAAAATTTTTCAAAGCCAAATTAGCAAAGATAGTGAGTTAAACAGTAGTATTTTTATTTGTATACTGCACCCAACACACCCTTAGATAGGACACAGTTCTTTGTAGAGCACTGTCTCCCTTCCTAGCCTGTGTTGCAGAGAACTGTCTCCCTTTGCAAACTAGGTTAACTCCTGAAAATACCCAAATTCCATTGAATTTTCCTTTGCAATTTTCTTCAGTTTATTTTCTGTTGTGTTTTGAAAAGTTTGTTTCTCATATTGACCAGTGACTTTATATACTTCTTCCTCCTTTGACTAAAAATTTGTTCAATGTTTGTTTAAAAAAGTTTTTCTTTATCATTGAAAAGTTGATTTCAAAGTATTTTTTATGGTCGCATTAAGAATCATTTTCTTTCGACATAGGAAATTGTCGTAAAATCTTCATTTCCTTGATAGGAAAAATTGTTGTTGAAATCCTCATTTTTTTCTTCAAAAGAGAAATTGTTGTTTGTATTCTTCATTTCTCGAAAGTAAAAGGCATTTGAATTTTTGATTTAATGCACCTAGTTTCTTTTCTCATTCATAACATTAAGGTAACTGAAAAGAAAAAATTGCATTTTCATGTAGGATTTTTGTGTGTTTTGCAAAAAAGAACATTAAAAAATCTGCATTTAGTTTGTGATCATTGATTTGTTTGCTCACAAATTATTTTCTCTCTTCCCTTGTAGCTAGGTTTTTCATTGAAGAAAGTGAAAGTGAAAGATTGCTTATCATTTTTAGTTGCATTTTAGGAATTTTCCAATACATCATTGTGGTGAACCTTTGAAAGGAAAATTGTAAGCAAGATCAACATAAAATTAATCTCAATTTACCTAACAAAGCATTGGAACCATAAAAATAATATTTAGAAGGTCTAGGCTAGAGACGTGTTCTGGCATTGTAAACATAGTAGCTGTCTTTAACTTGTCTGCAATACATTTCGAGTGTGATACCTCACTCCATGTACGTAAGTACATTGTAGCTCGTCCACGTACTTTCGGGTATATCGGGCGGTGTTACAGTACGATAAGTATAAAGGGGTGCTCTCATTGTGCGGTTTCGCATCAGACAACGCTAATACAGACTTGGGCCTCCACGTACCTTTGGGTATATTTGGGAGGACAAATTTTAGGTGCTATCCATCCATAGTGAACCGAGTCGACCGCATTCTAAATTTTGATACACCGAACACAACATTCGGGGAGATTGCCTACCCGTACTTCTTGGTTCGCCAGGAGGTATTCTGCAGTTCACAGTTTCTTGGTAAAATTTTTGCCTAACATTACCCTTTTATTTTGTTTATTTTTTTTTGGTTAAAATAAATTAGTCATCATAGAAGAACAAAATCATTTTCCCTCGTCATTCGCGTAGACTAGCATTGAAACCACCTTTACCACCAGAAGTTACTTCTGGATGGTGAAGGTGACATCACTCTACCGAAACCAGTACTATCAGTACCTCTAGTGAAGAATCACCTTCCGATATAACAGAGTTGGCACAAGTTGTTTCTACAAATCCTGGTTTGTCTACTGTTGTCGAGACAGAGTCCTCACAGCTACCCATGGTGACGATCCATCCAATTTGTGAGACCATACCTCCTGAACCCAACGTTGTTCAACTGAAAGTTGATCTCGATCTCATTGTGATTTAGGGGGAAATTGTTATTGGTCAAATTGTACATCATCCCCAGGACCAATGAAATATGGTCTATCATCCCCTTATATTTCAGTTTCTATATTCCCTAAGTGGAGAAAATCTTGATCTCGAAGTCGAACAACTGGAAGTTGCTTTTGTATTGGTCACTCCACAATCTATTGTAGCCATTGAGTCTCCCACATCGTGCAGTCAACCACCTGAATTATACTTCATGCTAGATGGTGAAATTTTTCCACCTGGTTTGATTTCGATTGAAGAAATATCACAAGACGATACAGCTTTAATTCCAACCCATTTTCGGTAGGAGCTTTACCTATACGAGTCTTTTCCTCAATCACCTTCCTCTCCTTTTGTTGATCCTTTTTCACTTTCAGTTCCCATAGATTCTATAGGGTATACACTGGGTCATTTGACCATGGCTGAGATAACATCTATTGTTGCTTCATCTTTGATGTTTTTTCCATTGACTTCACCCATGTCATCATTTGGAATCTTATCTGGTTCCTCTCCTTAGTGGCTGGTGATACCACATATGTTACCCTCATACATTCCTAAATTCAATGAAAACTCTAGAGAAGACCCATAAATGCATGTTATAGCTTATCATTTGTGGTATTCATCAAACTCCTTAAATGATGACTCCGTTAGACTACATCTTTTCCAGCACACACTCACTAGTCCAAATGCACAATGAGGGTGGTTCTTTTTCTGTGTCAACCTCGTTAAAAAATGAAACAAATTTATGAGGATAGTTAGTTTTTCTTGTGTCAACCTCGTTAAAAAATGAAATAGATTTATGATAGTTATTTTTTCTTGTGTCAACCTCGTTAAAAAATGAAACAAGTGCCTATGAGGATAGTTATTTTTTCTTATGTCAACCTCAATAAAAAATGAAACAAGTGCCTTTGAGGAAAGTTCTTTTACTGTGTCAACCTCGTTAAAAAAATGAAACAGGTCATGAGCATAGTTCTTTTCCTATGTCAATCTCATTAAAAAATGAAACAAATCCTCCTTTATAATGAACCTTCATTCCATCTAGTTATCAGTAACTAATATTATACTTAGGTGAATGAAATGAAGCTTCGGGGGCACCTACTCTTGCAGGGAGCATTCGACATGTGCTCTTGCAGGGGGCATTCAAAACATTCTTACCAATTGCACGTAGTTGAACACTGAAGTTCGAGGGCAAAAACAGGTTCAGAGCTCAAAAATGCAAATGGTAACTAGTGAATGGTAATAACGAATAGTAAATTTTTTTATATAGTCATTTAATTATTTGCAAATTGAACTTATTGCTATGACTATGGTTTTATTATGTTTTTAATCATGAAACAAGTATTTTTAATCCATTTGATGTTGTTCTGAACAAGTCTTACAACTGATGAACAAATTAGCCGTGCAGATTTATTTCAAGAATGATTTGACCACAAAGCATACTTTTTCTCCTTATTTTTCGAGCTTTGTTAAAAATGAAAAAGGATTTGAAGCGCACTTTTATCTCTTTTTTCGAGCTTCGATAACAATGAAATAGGAACCCCTGGAGTATTCTTCCAGCTCTTTTCAGACTCTGATAATGTGAAAAGATTGATGAGAACTTGTCTTTTTGCGCTCATTAAAGTAAATGAATTGATATCTACTTAGTATAAGTTTAACCCTTTTCCAGACTGAGATAGATTATTTACGAAAAAGGAATACCTTGGTTAAACATTACCAAAGAGGTTCTCTCAGATATCATTTTACACTTTTTTGGGTCTGAGAGACAAATTTATGAAAAATTACTTATGGAGTTTTCTTTCGTCCTCTTTTTCAAACTCTCTAAATATGAAAAAGGCCGGGCTATCACTGTCGTTAAGCTTGTTAAAACATAAATAGCGATGGGCTTGTCGATCATGGCAAGAATTGAGTTTCATTCAACGCTAGACTCGTTAAATTATTAAATAGTGATACTTTATTCACCCGAAGGGTTGAATTATAGATCAAGAAAATGTTATCCTCCTCAAGCTTGTTAAATAATAAAGAGGTACTATTCGAAAAATGACAGGGGAAAATTTTGGAAAAGTGAGCAAGAATTATTTTTGGTAGTAAGTCGCTCTTGAACATGACACTTCTTTCACTCCATGTCCGTGACTGTTTGGGTTGGGTAATCATCTTGACGGTTCATTCACACCTATGGTTCATCATACCTTCACTTTGGTTTTGGGTCAATGCTTCCAACTCATCATAGTGTCGCCGATATGTTCAAGATAAGTCATCCAGTGATTTAAAACTCATCCTTATGCAATACTCATAAACCGTCATTCTCATGACCATCATCCCTGAAAATTGCAATATCAAGTCATACCCTTGTCTCCGAAATCAGTAACTCCTGTTTTTCAATAAGGTGACTTCCTATCGACAACAAATCAATATCCAGGAAGTTCACTTAGAAACATCAGATTCTAGTACCATGAGGCTTGTTACAACATCGACAAGATCCTCGCTTCCGGACCTTTGACCGAAATATTTTCTTTTAGCATTCGACATCAAATCATCTATTCACACCTTACAAAATGTACTGCAGTACCTTGAGGACCATTTTCATTAATGGTGGTTCTCTCACGTTTGTTAACAGCTCACATCATTGGCTGATAATCAAACGATGTATTTCCATGTTAAACTACAAATCATATATTTGCATCGCTAGACTTGTACCTGAATGATTGAGTGAATGAGATAAGAAGACCCTGGATATTATCTGGATTTTCCCATGGATTTAGCATCCACCTAGTGTCCGTGAACCACGCAAAAAAAAGAAGATGTGATTGAAAAAATTTGAGGTTTCCTAATTAACTAACCTTTCGAATTTCATATGCCATGATAGCTATCCCTAGTAAGCAGGCCAAGCACAAAGGATATGGTAGGTTTCAACACAAAATACTGAAAATAAATAATGATGGTTGGCTTAAAATTATTGTTGATGGGATTGATTAAGGAATTATTTCTAAAAGCTATATGAGTCAGAGAGTAAACCAGCTAACATGAATGCATATGTAATTTTTCATTTTAAAAATCAAACTGATATAATTGTTAATGGTGTCTTGTGTTAAGATATATGATTGAAAATCCCTAAGGGTTATTTCAGTTGGTCGAGTTCCCGTTCCTAGGTACCTTTACAGTTGGGATTTTATGGGGTCAAATATCCTCAATTCCCTTGGGTTTAGGCCTTGATTGTTTGGCTAGAGGGTAGAACCCTTCGGGTTGATTTGTATGGATTTTCTCGTGGATGTAGTGGCCACCCATTTTCCATGAACCACTAAAAAAAAGACACGTGATTGAAAAAAATTGTGGAAACATGAGAAAATGTAGGAATTGTGCTTGGTATAGCATGAAGAAATGGAAGTTGGTATATTTATTTATATTATTCCATTAATACACTAAAAACCAATTGTATATGGAAACATATAGCAAGAATCAATGCAACAAATAAAATCTTGTATCGTGGTACGACATAACAAGAGATGGAACAATCCCATCAAGGAAAAAGAACCTTCAATAACTTAAAGGATGAGCTCAAGAGCTTAAAGGTCATACTAAAGAACTGCATGGAAAAAATCTTGGAGCTTACCAAGAATCAACAAAGGCTAGCCAATATGAACTCAAGGTTTAAAAAATGCTTGCAATTTTTAATACAACTGGATTTTCCCTCAAAAGAGGAAATATGTGCTGGAAGAAAGAGGCCTTATGAGGTTGAAAATGAGAAGAGGATATTTCCATATTGGTATTGTGGAGAAAATCATATGAGAAAGGACTGTTCCCACAGGTTGAAAAAGAAATAAAGTATCCCCTATGAGCCATAGGGACATGAATCAGTGATACAAGATGCCAAGGAGGAGTAAGGGATCATTCTCTCAGGCTCCTATATATATATATATATATATATATATATATATATATATATGTATGTATATGTATGTATATGTATATGTATATGTATATATATCTGTGTTGAAAATATCCCCTGTAAACTATTGGAGAATGTAAGACTTCAAGGTTTTTGGGAGCCTTGTAAGGAAATCTTGAATTGATTTTGGTGTGGGAAAATACAAATATATACATATGCACACTTGTATGATGGATGGAAGTGCCATGCACATTGGACTCATGGGGATAAAATTGATTTGGGGGACTATTTTATTTTAATGCTTATGTGTTGTGGCTTTAATTTATTGACTTCATGGATTGATATCATTTTGATTGTACATTTGCTCATGGACATCCTATTTTGTCGAACTATTCCCTTGTGATTTTAATTGTGATTTCCATTTTTTTATTGGTTTTCCCTGCCTTACTTTTAAAATTTTTCCTTTTAAATGTTATGTTTGGGGCCTGTTTTTGCATAGAATGTCTAGGCACAGTGAAAATGACTTAGATCGGGGGATGCCACCCTGATCCCCAATCTCGCCTTTTAAGTTGTATCCCTATATAATACTAAGGGGGGTAGTGATCTAAAATACATCTGAAATAATGCTGAAGTAGAATTGAACATTTTCCAATAGTGAATTTATTGTTAACTCGATTGCATAGTGTGGAAGACTGAAGGAAAAAAATGATTTTACCACTTAATCCATAACTTCAGAAGCACATTTAAACATGAATTTGCAGGAAATAACATAGATAGAAGAAAAAAAACATTGATTACGGAGTTTGTCCCTAATGGATTACATCTCTGGTTCCGCTTTCAAGATGGGTGTCCATTGTTGAACCTTTAGTTAAATTGAGAGGGGGGGGGGGGTGAATCAGTTTAACACATTCCTGATCTTGTAAAAATTTTCATTAAACTTAATTACACCTTCATTTCATATCTAATTTAATGTGTGAGTAGTCTTAGAATGTAAGCAGCAAGTATTAGTATAATATAGCAGTTGACTTAATATGAGAGCAAAAGAGGCATTACGATGACACATATCAAATCAATACATAAATATCCCCGCACAGACACCAGACATAAGTGTGGAAACCTACAAAGGAGAAAAACTACCTTATTATTACAGATAAGTTCTAAACTCTCCTTCCTACCACTTGCAGCACTGTCCCAGTGAGGCTCCACCTCAATTTCGCAAGCTACAACTTGCAAGGAAGCTCCAACTCCTATTAATTTTTGTGCAAGTACATCTAATCTGCTGTGAGGCTCAAACTCCAGCCGGTTCATAATCGTATTACCATCAAGTCAGAACTTGATAGGGAAGCTCCAACTTCCTCAATTTATCAAACTGAATGTTTGCTGATTTACTTCAGATATCAGCTTTGTTCTGTAGCTTCTCTTTCTGCTCTTCTTCTCTTAATCTTCTCTGCCTTATTCTTCTGTATTCTGCATTCTCAATATTTTCTCTCTCTCACTATCTAACCTCTCCTCATTTTTTTCATATCAAGGTGATATTCTATATATAGAGTTCATCACATGACTCTTTACATTCCTCAGAGAATTTGAAGTGAATAGTCCTAACCTTTTGACTTCTGTCTTCTCATTCCTTTATCCAACTCAATTATAATAATAAGTACAAAATGTCATACTACAGTGGGATTTTTTTTTTTCTTTAGGATACTTGCCTTTGCATCACAAACAATAAAAATTAATTTCAACATTTACATTCACATTTTTAAATTATACATCTCAATTCCACTCAGCTTCTTTTCTGAATTTTGGATTTACTGGTTTGTCTTTTCTTGCTGCTGTAAAGAACCTGTTTTATATACTTTTTGTTCACTATCTTCTGCTTACATCCACAATCCCGGTTTAGCTCAACTTTCCACTTCAGCTGTGTGTACAATGGCTTTCAATTTTTAAGCCCAATCATCTTACCAATTTGGCAATCCCACACTTCTCTTATTCCACGCTAGCAATTTATATAAGCAAGTCTGGGTTATTTAATACTCCTCTATGGTTACAAACCCGACAGTCTGTTATGAATAAATATGTGCCAACTTCGCATATATAACCATATATTAACCTTAGAACTATATTAATTGACCCTCAGCATATTTAACCATATATGCATATTCCATATACATATTACGATGCCCTTCACATATACAGTCATTATTTATAATATATCCGCTCATATATTATTAGATAATCGGAAATATTTTATTAATCATAAACCTTAGTCTTCCACCGTATATTAATAACCCGTCAGACTTTAATAAACAATATAAACCAAATTCATTGTATATGACTCTGCCCCGGGCCCACAATACAATCAAAGACCAATCAAACGCGTGCACTGTACCTTTGTTAACCCCCGGGCTCTTCCATTAAACTTCGTGCGGGTTCAATAAGAGATCACCGTTAGATGTTGGCCCACCAGATCGACTACTCCTGTCCATTTCACTTCGTATCCTGGTATGATAGTTAATGCACGATGGCGCGATTTAAACAAGCAGTTTTACTGTTCATCTAGGGACACGCGTCGATCAAACAATGGAATTGCTGCCCAACTTGGGAATACCGCTTATGGTCGATAGGCGGCGCGATGAATTCTGCTTACGGCCTTTACTGTTCACTCTAAACCATGGTTCCGTACTCCACTCCAGGTTCCGGTCCATCGCCTTTACTCTGGGTTCTGGTCCTCCACGATTCAATTATATATATAACTTTTCATCGTATTTCAATTATATATATATTCGCCTCCAACGCAGAGTTCCGCTCCTTTTCACACTGTGCATTTGACTGCTCCATTCAATCATATATATATATATATATATATATATATATATATATATATATATATATATATATATACTATGGTTCTCGTTATCCATACCTCAATTAATATATATATATATATATATATATATATATATATATATATATATATATATATATATTCGTTACGACTATGGTTCCGCCTTTGACTACGGTTCCGCCTCCTTCATACTGCGCATTTCAACACAGTCCTGCCATATATATAACGCATAGTTCTACCATATATTCAATCTCCATGTCAATCGAATACAAGTGCTCTGTTAAAAGATGGCGATAATTTCAAACATAATTCAAACAGTGAATGCTAACTGATTCAAACACCCGGAATATTATGTGTAACACCCGGCTGTATAAAAGATTCTCTGAATTTATATATATATGTACATATTCTTGGAATAACAGTTGTGGCTCTGCCTCTGCCGCTTCTGTCACTCCGCCTCTGCCTCTACTGCTGTGAAAACGACTCTGTCTCCGTATTTGCTTCCTCTTCCTCTGCCTTTCTCCTTTATATTCGTTTCCTCTGCCTCTGCCTGTCTCCTTTGCTTCATTCATTTGATTCTTTGCTGCCTCCATTATCTATCTTTGTCTCCTTGTAATTGTTCTTGTCTCTACATCTGCTACTTCCTTTGCCATCAATGAAAACATTTCCAACAGTCTCCCCCTTTGGCATTGATGGCAATACATTTTCTCTGTTTGCCTGCTCGTTCTCATGTTGTTTGCTCTTCCTCCCCCTTTGACATCAATGGAAAAGGGTTGCTCATTTCCTAGTTTTCTTTCTGCATTTCCTCTCTCTGAGTTATGTTTAGGCCCTCTTCTGCTCACTTTGTACCATGCTGCTCCAGACTGATGTAAAAGACTTGTTGAGAGAACACTTTAAGGATTATTGGACTTGAATATACACTGTAAATTGGTACAATCCAAAGCACAGTCTCCTTTCACTAGTAAAAGGCTGAAAGTGAGGATAATGATCCTTCATAGGACATATTGTACCAGCTTTATCTAATCAGAGATGTATGATTGAATCAAAAACTAACATACTGAGAAGGCTTCAAATAAACTTCTGTCTCTGTCTGATGTAGTGAGCTAATATATTTCTGTTGGAGAAGATTGTAGATTGAATATATCTTTTCCTGCAATACTCATCTGATAAAGATGCCAATATGTCTTTTATTGCTATGGTACACCTTAAGATTTCTATGGTACACTTTAGTCCTTTGATCCTGTGGACCTGTATCATACTTTTCTTGCTAGCTGTTCTCCCCTTGGAATGATATTTTCGTTTTTTTCTCCCCCTGAAATTTTTCTTTCTCTTTATATCAGAGAGTAGCATCTGCAGATACTACCCCTAGTTTATTTCTCAAATATTGAAATGATTCTCTAGCAAGAGGTTTGGTAAATATATCAACTGTCTTCTCTTTTGTTGGTACATATTCCAGCTTTACTATCTTCTGAGCCACTTGTTCTCAGAGGAAATGATACTTGATTGGGATATGTTTAGTTTTTGAGTGAAGTATAGGATTTTTAGATATACTTATAGCACTTTTATTATCAAATTTGATTGAAATAGGTTCATCAATGTTTACCTTCATGTCTTGAAGAGTTTGCTTCATCCACATGACTTGTGTACAACATGCTGCTGCTGCTATATATTCTGCTTCAGCTGTAGACAAGGAGATGGATGTTTGTTTCTTGCTTAACCATGCCACCAAATTTTCTCCTAGATAGAATGCACCTCCACTTGTACTCTTTCTTTCATCCACACAGCTGGCCCAATATGCATCTGTGTAAGCTGATAAAGTGAAGTTTTTGGTTTTAGGATACCAAAGTCCATACTATGCTATTCCTTGTAGATATCTGAGTATTCTTTTTACTGCCAGAAGATGGTTTTGTTTAGGTGCTGCTTGATATCTAGCCACTAGTCCTACTGCTAGCATAATGTCTGGTCTTGGTGCAGTAAGATACAATAGACTTCCAATCATGGATCTGTAGAGTTTTTGATCTATATCAGCAGACCCATCATCAGCACATAGCTTGCAACCTGTGGTCATGGGAGTTGACACAGGTTTGCATTCCTCCATTTTGAACTTTTTCAGCATTTCCTTTAAGTATTTTTCTTGTGAGATGAATGTACCTGTGCTCCTTTACCGAATTTGAAGTCCTAAATAGAAACTGAGCTCTCCAATCATGGAAATTTCAAACTATGATTTCATCTCTTCTGCAAATCCTTTTGCTAGCTCATCTCTGTTGCTTCCAAACATAATGTCATCAACATATACAACAACAATCAGGAGTTCATTTTCATGGGCCTTTATGCATAGATTGCTGTCTACTCCACCTCTTTTAAAACCCTATTTTTGCAAATATTTATCCAGTCTTGATTACCAAGCACGAGGAGCCTGTTTCAGTCCATATAGGGCCTTCTTCAGTCTACATACATAGTCTTCTTTATCTGTCAATGAGAAGCCTTCTGGTTGTTCCATGTACACTTCTTCTTCTAGATCTCCATTAAGAAAAGTAGATTTTACATCCATTTGATATACCTTGAAGTCTTGGTAGCATGCAAATGCCAGGAACATTCTGATAGCTTCCATTCTGGCTACAGGGGAAAATGTTTCATCATAGTCAAGTCCTTCAATTTGTGAGTATCCTTTACAGACTATCCTGGCTTTATTCCTGATTACTTGTCCTTGCTCATTCATTTTGTTTTTGAATACCCATTTTTAACCAATGATATTCTTCTCAATAGGTCTAGGAACTAGTTCCCAGATGTTGTTCTTCTCAATTTGGTCCAATTCGTCATTCATTTCTTTTACCCAAGACTTATCCTTGCTGGCTTCTTCAAACTTCTTTGGCTCTATTTGTGATAACATGGCTATGTATACTTCTTCTGTTTGTTCTGTTAGCTGCCTTCTTGTCTGGACCCCTGCTTTCTTGTCTCCTATGATATGATCTTCAGGATGATTCTTCTGAGTGTATCTTGAGGGGGTTTTTGAGCTCATCTCTACTTTTTCTGTTGTCTTGCTTGTTTCATCATCATTCTGGTCTTCTTCTTCATGGTTGTCTGATGGACTGCAGCAGTCTGTATCTCTTGTATTGTTTGGAAGTTCTTCATCAAATCTGACATCAATACTTTCAACTATTTTCCGAAGAGTCTTGTTATAGCACCTGTACCCTTTACTTTTGGAAGCATATCCTAGAAAAATCCCTTCATCTGCTCTTGCATCAAATTTCCCAAGGTTTTCATCATTATTCTTTATGTAACATTTGCTTCCAAAGATTCTGAAATGTTTGATTGAAGCAGGCTTTCCATGCCATAGTTCATAGGGATTCTTGTCACTGCTTGACCTTAAGTGAGCTTTATTAAGGATATGTACTGCTGTGTGCACTGCTTCTGCCCAGAAGGTTTGAGAAATATTATTCTCTTGCATCATGGCTCTGGAAATTTGTTGAACAAATCTATTTTGTCTTTCTGCTACTCCATTCTACTAAGGTGTTCCTGCAATAGTGAATTGTTGCTTTATTCCATCTTCATTACATAGGTCTGCAAAGTCATAATCTGTGAATTATCCTCCTCTATATGATCTGATACATTTTAGGTTGCATCCAGTTTGATTTTCTGCTAATGCTTTGAATATCTTAAAATTTTCTAGTGCTTCTGATTTGTTCTTGAGAAAAGAAACCCATGTCATTCTGGAGAAATCATGTATTATCAGCATAAAGTAGGATTCTCCACTTGGTGTCTTAGTTCTAGCAGGTCCACACAGATCCATGTGCACAAGATGGAGTGGTCTTCTTATTGATAGCTCATCTTTAGATTTAAAGGATGTGCGAGTTTGTTTCCCCAATTGACAAGATTTGCATATGGTGTTTGAAGGTCTTTTTATTTCTGGCATATCTCTGACAGCTTTCTTCTTGCTCAGCCTGGTGATATGGTCGAAACTGAGATGTCCCAATCTCCTATGCCATAACCATGACTCCTCAAGTTTGCTAAGATGGCATGCTTCATCTTCCTCTTTCACAATGTAAACATTGCTCTCTGTTCGAACACCTTTGAGCAGAGTCTTTCCTGTTGTGCTTGACCTGACTACACAATCTTGTGCTCTAAAAAGAACTTCATAGCCTTTGTCACACATCTGACTGACACTTTGTAAATTTTCTTTCAGCCCATATACATATAGTACATCTTGTGCCTTTCCTCTGCCATTGTCTATGTTGACTGAGCCTTTTCCCTTGATCTTACCTAATTTATCATTGCCAAAAGTAACATTGCCAAATTTATTTTCATCAAAAGTTATAAACTTGCTTTTGTCTCCAGTCATGTGTTTAGAGCAGCCACTATCCAAATACCATTGACTCTTCAAATCTTGAGCAGTTAAAGCCAAGTCACATTTATTCACCTTCTTTATCCACTGGAGGCCCCCATTTTGTTTGGTATCTTTTGTGAGGTGATGAATTATATCTTCTTAGAGAACACTTGGAAGGAATATGTCCAACTTGGTTGCATATACAACATTTGATCATAATTTTTGCAAAATTATGAGTATGAACAGAATTTCTTTGATTCATAAACCTCCTTGAGGTGTTAAACATTAACCTTTGTCCATACTTTCTACATTCAATAATTTTGTGGCCAAATTCCTTACAATAAAAACAGTAACCATAGAAACTATTTGCATACCTGATATAAGGTTGTTTCTTCCATATTTGCATCTTTTACTGGTTTGAATTACTCCTCCTTGCATGGCAATATGCAGCAATGTGTCCCAGCTTGTGGCAGATATAACAGGTGGCATTCTTCATAGGAGGGAAGAATCTCCTTTGATGGTTTCCAAACTTGACATACTCAGGAGCATATGATCCTTTTTCTGTTGTCTTAGTGTTTACTTCATTCTTTGTTATTGGAGATTTCTTCTGATCTCTGTCTTTCTCATTACAAGTTTCTTCTTTTGTAGGAATTGTTTGAGCTGCTTCATCATCCTTCTTTTCTTTTATAAAGATAATTTCTCTGTCAACCTTTTCTTTGCCTTTACTTGATTCTCCTTCATAACCTATTCTAGTTTTTATCATGAGAGATCTTTGAGCAACCAGAATTTCATTCAACTTGCTAGAGCTTGTAGTTTGGGGAGAATTTATAACCACTTTCCTTTGCACATCTTCTAATTTCTTCCTGAGACATACTACTTCTTCTTCCAGCTTCTCTTGTTCTTGAGTTTTATCCTTGATTTGCTGAAGTAACATATCTTCTATCTTCTTGGTTTCTTCAAGTTCTATCTTTAGCTACTTGAGGACTTCTGAGTTTTGTTCTTCTCTTACATACTTGAGAAGAATGTCCTTTTGTTTTCTGTATTTTAGTTTGAGTCTGTCAATCTCTTCCAAAGCACTTCTTAGCTCCCCCTCAAGGTCGACTTCCCCTTCTTCTTCTTCATCTTCTAGTAGGAGTCCCTCAAGGTCTTCTATGGCCATTAATAAAAATTTTGAGGTTCCTTCTTCACTTGAGGGTTCATCTGAATCTTCAGATGTACTGCTATCTTGTTGAGCATAGAAGGATTTTCTGCTGAACTTATTTCCCTTCTGCCAGTTCTTTGATTTATTTTTCTCTGACTCTTGAGCCTGATTCCTTGCTTTCTTGTGAGGACACTTAGTAGCATAGTGTCCAACTCTTCCATAGTTAAAGCACTTGAAAGGAAGTTTACCTTTGTATTTACCTAAGCCTCTATCCAGTTTCTTGACAAATTTTGCTTCTTCTTCATCTGAGCAAGAGCATATTTCTTCCTCTTCTTCTTTCTTCTTTTCTGTTTTAAAGGCTTCTTCCCTCGTACTTGGCTTCTTCTGTGGGAGCCTCATTTCATAGGCTGTTAGATTTCCAAGTAGCTGGTTCATGGTCAAGGTCTCCCAATTAGCTGTTTCTTCTATTGTAGACACCTTTGAATTAAATATGGATGGAAGAGATCTTAGAATCTTTTGTACAATTATACTTTCTGGCATTTTTTCTCCAAGATCTTTCATATTGTTAATAATTTCTGCAGCTTTTAGGAAGAAATTGGCAATGTCTTCATCATCATTCATTCTTAAGTTCTCAAACTAGGCTCTATAGACTTGAAGCTTGGCAGTCTTTACTTTCTTGTCTCCCTCATGTATGTTCTCAAGAGTATCCCATATTTCTTTGGCAGAGTATTTGTGCATTACTTTAATAAACTCTACTTCACATAATCCATTCAAGATGGCATTCATGGCTTTTGCATTAGCCACAAAATCTTGTTTTGTTTCTTTCTCTGTGTCAGTTGCCTTTGGGGAATATCCTAAATCCACTGCAGCCCAGACTTCTATTCCTAGAGACATTATGTATGTCCTCATTCTGATTTTCTAGAAAGCATAATTTTCACCAGTGAAGAAAGGGGCTTTGTTGGTTGAGCATCCTTCTTTACTCGCCATCTTGGGAACCTAGGATCTCCTTTCAGCTGTTAGACTGGTACTAAGGAACCTGCTTTGATACCAATTGTTGAACCTTTAGTTAAACTGAGAGGGGGGGGGGGGGCGTGAATCAGTTTAACACATTCCTGATCTTGTAAAAATTTTCATTAAACTTAATTACACCTTCATTTCATATCTAATTTAATGTGTGAGTAGTCTTAGAATGTAAGCAGCAAGTATTAGTATAATATAGCAGTTGACTTAATATGAGAGCAGGAGGTATTAAGCAGATGATACATATCAAATCAATACATAAATATCCTGCACAGAGACACCAGATATAAGTGGAAACCCATAAAGGGAGAAAACCACATCTTATTATTGTTGTGATGCAAAGGCAAGCTCCAACTCCCTCTCACCACTGTTTTTTTGCAGGCACCAACCTACATGAGGCTCCAACCTCAATTCTGCAAGCTACAACTTGCAAGGAAGCTCCAACTCCCATTAATTTTCTGCAGGCACCAACCTACAGGAGGCTTCAACCTCAGTCAGCTACAAATGACAGCTATCAAGCTGCAACTTGATAGGGAAGCTCCAACTTCCTCAATTTATCAAACTGAATGTTTGCTGATTTACTTCAGATATCAACTCTGTTATGTAGCTTCTCTTTCTGCTCTTCTTCTCTTAATCTTCTCTTCCTTATTCTTCTGTATTCTGCATTCTCAATATTTGCTCTCTCTCACTCTCTAACCTCTCCTCTTTTTTTTCATATCAAGGTGATATTCTATATATAGAGTTCATCACATGACGCATTACATTCCTCAGAGAATTTGAAGTGAATAGTCCTAACCTTTTGACTTCTATATTCTCATTCCTGTATCCAAATCAATTATAATAATAAGTAAAAAATGTCATACTACAGTGGGATTTTGTTTTTTCTTTAGCATACTTTCCTTTGCATCACAAACAATAAAAAATAATTTCAACATTTACATTCACATTTTTAAATTATACATCTCAATTCCACTCAGCTTCTTTTCTGAATTTTGGATTTACTAGCTTGTCTTTTCTTGCTGCTGTAAAGAACCTGTTTTATATACTTTTTGTTCACTATCTTCTGCTTACATCCATAGTCCCGGTTTAGCTCAACTTTCCACTTCAGCTGTGTGTACAATGGCTTTCAATTCTTTAAGCCCAATCATCTTACCAATTCGACAATCCCACACTTCTCTTATTCCACGCTGGCAATTTATATAAGCAAGTATGGGTTATTTAATACTCCTCTATGGTTACAAACCCGACAGTCCGTTATGAATACATATGCGCCAACTTCGCATATATAACCATATATTAACCTTAGAACTATATTAATTGACCCTCGACATATTTAACCATATATGCATATTCCATATACATATTACGATGCCCTTCACATATACAGTCATTATTTATAATATATCCGCTCATATATTATTAGATAATCAACAATCTTTTATTAATCAGAAACCTTAGTCTTCCACCGTATATTAATAACCCGTCAGACTTTAATAAACAATATAAACCAAATTCATTGTATATGACTCCACCCCGGGCCCACAATACAATCAAAGACCAATCAAACGCGCGCACTGTACCTTTGTTAACCCCCGGGCTCTTCCATTAAACTTCGTGCGGGTTCAATAAGCGATCACCGTTAGATGTCGGCCCACCAGATCGACGGCTCCTGTCCATTTCACTCCGTATCCTGGTACGATAGTTAATGCACGATGGCACGATTTAAACAAGCGGTTTTACTGTTCATCTAGGGACACGCGTCGATCAAACAATGGAATCGCTGCCCAACTCGGGAATACCGCTTATGGTCGATAGGCGGTGCGATGAATTCTACTTACGGCCTTTACTGTTCACTCTAAACCATGGTTCCATACTCCACTCCAGGTTCCGGTCCATCACCTTTACTCTGGGTTTCGATCCTCCACGATTCAATTATATATATATATATATATATAACTTTTCATCGTATTTCAATTATATATATATTCGCCTCCGACGCAGAGTTCCACTCCTTTTCACACTGTGCATTTGACTGCTCCATTCAATCATTTATATATATATATATATATATATATATTGTCGACTATGGTTCCGTTATCCACAATTTCAATTATATATATATATATATATTTTCGTTACGACTATGGTTCCGCCTTTGACTACGGTTCCGCCTCCTTCATACTGCGCATTTCAACACAGTCCTGCCATATATATAACACATAGTTCTACCATATATTCAATCTCCATGTCAATCGAATACAAGTTCTCTGTTAAAAGATGTCGATAATTTCAAACATAATTCAAACAGTGAATGCTAATTGATTCAAACACCCGGAATGTTATGTGTAACACCCGGCTGTATAAAAGATTCTCTGAATTTATATATATATGTACATATTCTTGGAATAACAGCTGTGGCTCTGCCTCTGCCGCTTCTGTCACTCTGCCTCTGCCTCTACTGCTGTGAAAACGGCTCTGTATCCATATTTGCTTCCTCTTCCTCTGCCTTTCTCCTTTATATTTGTTTCCTCTGCCTCTGCCTTTCTCCTTTGCTTCATTCATTTGCTTCTTTGCTGCCTCCATTATCTGTCTTTGTCTCCTTGTAATTGTTCCTGTCTCTGCATCTGCTACTTCCTTTTCCATCAATGACAACATTTCCATCATCCATTTTATTAAGGATTGATACAAAGAAGTATTTACACAGAAATACACCAGATTGAACTTGCTCATAGGCACCTTTGGTCTCTGTCAACATAAATCTCTCTCTCCTAGCTTTCTAATGCCTATCTTTGTTCCCAATTCCGCCTCCGGACGACAAAGATACACTGAAAAAAACTTCTTCTCTCTTCAGAAATTTGAACACAAGCCTTCAAAATCACACCCTTTTTCCATCATGAGAAATGGTGGTTTTATAATGTGCAGGCCAGGTTCAAGGCAAACCTTTTGGGCCAAAAATTGTAAACGGTTTATAAATCAATGAGCATGAGCTCTCGGTCATGTAAGAATGCAACTCCTAGAAATTACGTGAGATGGTAGTTGAGTTTAAACATAGCGCATAACAATACAAAGCCCAAAATATGACTTTGGTCTAAAAATAAACCCCGACAGTCATCAGACGGCAGAGCGGTGAACAACTTTCCATGTGACCAGGCTATGGTCTAACCATTAGTTGCCACCTAGTGGTTAAGTCCTGACGGTTTTCCAACGGTCATGTCTATTATATCCATGTGACAACCGTCATGTTAACCCCTGGCGATATCTTCTCTATGGTTAAACCGATAGTCAGATCCAACAAACTATGCAGCTCTGTTTTGTTGTTCACATGTATGGCCATCTCTGACATGGTTTATATTCTTTACTATGGTTAGGATTTTTATATTATATATTTTTTCTAATATGGTTTGTTTCATAGTACAGGAGGGTTATATCACCATAGGTTTTAACATATATTTCTGAAAGGGTTTATACATAGGTTATAACCATAGGTTTGTAACATTTCATGTCATTTGCACTAGGTTTTAGTATTAGGACCATATAGTATTATCACTTAGGTCTTCCACCATAGGTTTAGAACTAGGTATTTTCAACATAAAATTTTAACCACTTAACCATGGTATAACCATGAAGGACTCTTTCATCCAGAAAAATGGAGAAATGTAGATGAACTGGACTTCAATGTCGATCTGCACTGATGCAAGATCCTCCTGGATCAATCCTCTCCACTTGAAAGGTTTTGGACCAAAAAAAGTTTTATTTAAGTAGATATCAAGTGAGGGTACAACTCCCTCACTCTTCCGATATCCATCCACCTCACTTTGCTTGGATTCATGCCCTTGAGTCACACTCAAATATATTCAACATATCCATGCCTTGAAGAGCGAAATTTCTTGTCCAAGATGGTATCTTCCTACAAATCATTCATATACTCAGGTGCTAAATAATCAACATTAGGAATCTATTTATCTTCCTCTAGATCAATGATCATCGGAGGTTCATACAACTTTATATTTTCTACATTTACAACTGAATAAATACACATGTAAGGAGGTAAATCTAATTGAAATGAATTATTTCCAATCTTTTCCACAATATTTAAAGGACCATACTTGATGGGTTTCAGTTTCTTACCTTCACCTTTCAACCTGTATTTACTGATATACAACCATACCTGATCACCGGCCTAACAATTATGGTCCACTTGATGCTTGTCATGGCGCATTTTGTACTTGGCTTGAATCTTCTCTAACTGATCCTGCACTGCTTCATGTACATGTTGTATTTGTTGAATGAAATTAACTACTTTATTTGAATCGTTGTTTCCATCCACTTTATCTTCTTCACCAAACATGAATTCCATCGGTGAATTTGGTAGATACCTAAAACATGTTTCAAATGGAAATCGATTAGTCGAAGAATGTAATGCTTGATTATAATCATGCTGTACATGAGGTAAAGATTCATCCCAAAACTTAGTATGCTTGTTGTAGTAACCTCAGAGTATATGTATCATTGTTTTTTTCACCTCTTTTATCTGTCCGTCGGTCTATGGATGAAACTTTGTGCTCTACTTCAGCTTTTTGTCCATAAGACCCCACAAAGTGGACCAAAACTATCCTACAAAGCGAGTGTCTCGGTCAAAAATGATGGAAGTAGGTAACCCAAAATAAACCCATACCTATTGAAAGAACATCTGTGCAGTCCGTTCAGCAGTCACTTTCTTTTTGCATGTAACAAGAATGGACATTTTTTTGAAACAATCAACCATTACATACATGTAATCATGCCCTCTCGTGGACATAAAAATTCCTCCAACAAAGTCCATGGAAATTCTATCCCATGGTCGCAAAGGAACTAGAAGTGGCATATACAAACCAATCGTTCGATTTCTTGGCTTGCTTTTCCAACACATAACACATCCTTTAATGTACTTAACAACAATTTCATACATACGAGGCCAGTAGCAATACCTATGAAATTGCACCACTATCTTGCTTACTAAAAAATGCCATGGAATGCGAGAAGAATGTGCTTCTCGAATAACTTGCACCCTTTCTGTCTATAGTATGCACAAATTACCCAGATGATATAACAAACTATCATGAACATGAAATTTACTTCTTCCACCCGAGTACCATGAGTTAGTGATTCATAAATATCTTTGAAATCAACATCAGTATGCTATTTTTCTAAATAAATTTCATGTTTTAAATATCTATTCTATAGTACTACTAAAGCATTCAAATATGGTCTAGACAACATATGAACTACTTTGTTTTTTGCATCTTTCTTGTACTCAATTACTAAGTGAAATTGCTGAAGAAATCCCATCCAATTGTAATGGCGAAATTGTTGCAACTTAGTTTGAGATTGAAGGTACTGAAGCGAATGATGATCCATGTGAATCATTGTTTCTTTACCCATTAAGCATTGTTTCCATTTCTTAACACTTTTAACCAAAGAAAACAATTATTTGTCATATGTCGGATAATTTATAACTTTCTTAGAAAATTTTTCCGAATGAAAACAAATAGGCTTCCCTTTTTGAAGTAAGATTGCACTCATTGCATAACCACTAGCATCTGTTTCAATATCAAATGGATGTTGAAGATCTGGTAAAGCTAAGATGGGTGCTCTGAAAATTTTATGCTTAAGTGTAGAAAAATATTTTTTTTGTTTCCCTCCCCACTAATAGGAAACTTTAGAACCTATAAGGCATGTAACGGTGACACAATCAAAGAAATATGAGAAATGAATTTTCTCCACCATTGAAATGCACCAAGAAAACTCCTAACTTCAGTCACATTCTGTAGTCTTGGCCACTTAACAATCACATCGATTTTAGATGGATCTATTTTGAAATGACCATATCCAACTATGTAACCAAGATACATCAGTGAAGTTTTCCCAAACTCACATTTGGACAATTTAAGGTACAATTTTTCCCTTTGCAACACTTCGAAGACCTATTTAACATGCATAGCATGCTCTTCCCTACTGGAAGTGAAAATTAGGATATCATCTAAGTATATTATGAAAAATTTATCAATGTATGGACATAATACATCATTCATAACCTGCATGAAAGTTGCTAGAGAATTACACAAACCAAAATGCATCACTAACCATTCAAATAGTCCCTGCCTAGTTTTAAATGCAGTTTTCCAAATGTCATTTTCTTTAATGCGACTTTGATGATACCCACTACGCAAATCCAACTTAGTGATTTTGTTTAAGGCCCTAAAGTCGACACACATTCTCCATGTCCTGTCTTTCTTAGGAACCAAAATTATGGGTGAACCACATGGGGATGAACTGGGTCGATTGAAACCTTTTTCAACCAGCTCTTAGATTTGTTTCTTTATTTCTTCGTTCTCTACGACTGACATGCGATACATTCCGACATCAGGAAGAGGGCATCAAACATCAATTGTATCACATGTTGTATTTCCTATTTAGGAGGCATATTTTTTGGTTCTTTAAATATACTTTGAAAAGAATATACCACTTTAACCAAACTATCTTTAAACTGAGATTCACAACCTGAAAAAGCACAATGTCGATACTTATGTTGTTATTTTACAACCATGAGTACATATATTTTACTTGAATTTATTAGTTTCTTCATATGATTAGCAGTAACTAAATCCAAGTGTGTTTTGATTTTTTGTGCCTTGACAATGTATTCAATCCCATATTTCTTAAGATGATATTTATGCTGTTTCCTATGAAATACAACACCACAATCATAGAGATAAGGACTTCCTAGCACTACTCCACATATTTCTAACATAATCACATCTAAATCCACTTCAACAATGTAATTAGCTGTGATGGAAAATTTTAAATGACACTACTTTGTGACATTAATCTGAGTATTTTCTTTTAGCCAACCTAATGGGTATGGTATTGGATGATTTCGTGTCTCCAAACCCAATTTATTAACTAATGCTTTAGATATTAAATTTTCTTGTGATCCACTATCAAACAATGTATATATTTTTGAGTGCTTAGAAGTTACGTTTATGTGAAATAATTCAACTCTTTTATCCTCATCCAGATGATTTGTGTTTGAAGAAGATGCAGAAGTACTAGAACTTGAACTAGCGTCATAAATTTTACCTGTCGAAACCATTGCGGTTATTTTCCTTTCATCACCTGAGTCGGAGCCCAAATATTGTTGGATTGATGTATTAGCCTTATTTTCACCTTTATTTTTCTGGAAATTCTTTAGTATGAGTTATGGGTGAATTTTCCAACATTTGGCTTCATCATGTCTGATCCTTTGGAAATGAGTACAAGTAGGTCTTTCACCTTCCTTCTGAGCTGTCATCGTTTTCTTTCCCTTCAAACTTCTCTTCCTCTTGCTGTATTTGGAATCCATGATTTCAAACTGTTTGGATGCTTTCTGTGAAAACTTGAACAGTCTGCCACCTGATTCAATATGTATGGCTTGAACACACACATCATCAAATTCAGTGGGATTAAACATGAATAACGTATGTTGTAAATATGAATGTAAATTGAAAATGTAATTTAATAAAGTTTCACGTGTATATAATGGAATACCAAGTGCCAAAGCTTTCTTCATAAACTCCTGAACATTCTGCCCTTTAACTTGCTTCAAATGCTACCAATCAATAAAAACTTGCTGCATGTATCCCAAAGGCTAGAATTGTTTTCTGAGAGCTTTTAAAAACTTAGACCATGAAGAGATGAGTTTACCTTTCCGCTTTAAATCTACTTGAGTTTTACTCTCCCACTAGATTAAATATGTTCCCCCCATTCTAAGTGTAGCTAATTGAATTTTTGTTCTTTCATCAGAAATGTTCAAAATTCTACCATACACTTCAAACTGTTTAATCTAGTTATCTAGATTTTCAGGATTCATTTCACCATCATAAATAAGTAGTTCAAATTTTACATCAAGTTTCAAAAAATATTCTTGAGGTTTCTTTTATGTTTTAGAACCAGAACTAGAAGAAGAAGAAGAAGAAGAAGAAGATGATGCAGATTATGGAGGAGAAGGAGGTTTATCCTTTTTTTGTTTTCCCTTTTCATTTTTCACTGCTTTCAAAGAAGAAGCTGCATCTCTCGCCTTCTTATCTTCATAGAGTTCTACCAACATCTGCTGCGTGTTTAGAAACATTTGCTGAACTTGTTCTTCACCCCTAAACTTCACTTCAGGAGTTTCACTTGCATTGGATCCTCCCATTGTTGATTGTTGAGCGAATTTTTGCTTTCCAACTTCTAGGTATATCTCCTCAAGAATTCATTCTCCAATTCACAACCCGGACCTCATTAAAATTCATTGGCAAAAATCATACAAAACAAAAACTTATTTGATACCAAAATATATGATCTAAAAAAGATCTGAAATAATGCTGAAGTAGAATTGAATATTTTCCAATAGTGAATTGATTGTTAACTCAATCCCTTAGTGTAGAATACTGAAGGAAAACAAATTATTTTACGACTTAATCCAGAACTTAAGAAGCACATTTAAACATGAATTTTCAACAAAGAACATAGATAGAATACAACAAACATTGATTACAGAGTTCACCCCTGATGGACTACGTCTCAGGGTCCGCTTTCAAGATGGGCATCCATTTTATTAAGGATTAATCCAAGGAAGTATTTACATAGAAATACACCAGTATGAACATGTTTGTAGACACCTCTGGTCTCTATCAATATATATCTCTCTCTCTCCTAGATTTCCAATGTCTGTCTCGGTTCACAATTCTGCCTCCTAATGGCCAAGATAGTCTGAAAATAAAAATGCCTCTCTCTTTAGAAATATGAACACAAGCCTTCAAAATCACACCCTTTTTCCATTATGAGAAATGGTGGTTTTATAATGTGCAGGCCAGGTTTAGGTCGAACCTCTTGGGCCAAAAATGGTAAGTGGTTTTACAAATAAATGAGCATGAGATCTCGGTCATGTAAGAATGCAACGCCTTGCAATTCTGTGACATGGTGGTTGAATTTAAAAATAACGCATAACAATACGAAACCCAAAATATGAATTTAGTATAAAAACAAACTCCAACAGTCAGCAGACAACGGAGCAGTAAACAACTTGCCATGTGACCGGGCTGTGGTGTAACCTTTAGCTGCCACCTAGTGGTTAAGTCTCGACGGTTTTGCAATGGTCTTGGCTATCGACTCCATGTGATAACTGTCACGTTAACCCCTGGAGGTCTCTGATCTACTGTTAAATCGGTGGTCAGATCCAACAAACTGCGTAGCTCTATTTTTCTGTTCACATGTATGGCCATCTCCGACGCAGTTTATATTTTCCATTGTGGTTAGGACTGATATATTATATATGTTTTATAATATGGTTTGTTTCATAGTCTGAGAGGGTTATATCACCATAGGTTTTAACATATATTTCCGAAAGGGTTTACACATAGGTTATAACCACATGTTATAACCATAGGTTTGTAACATGTTATGTCATTTGCTCCAGGTTTTAGGATTTGAGCCATATAGTATTATCACTTAGCTCTTCCACCATAGGTTTAGAACTAGGTATTTTCACCATAAACATTTAACCACTTAACCGTGACATAACCATGAAGGACTCTTTCATCCGGAACATTGGAGAAATGTAGATGAATTGGAATTTACTGTCGATCTGGACTGATCCAAGTTCCTCTCGAATCAGAGAGACCCTATGGAAATGGAATGCAGGAGAACTAGTTGAAAACCAAACTGTTCGGGAGACACAATTAAGCGACCAAATAATTGTGTTAGATCTAGCAATATTAAAGGATTCGATTAGATTTGAATTATTGATACCAATGCCTTATGGAGTCAACTATATTGCTAAGAACTTAGGACCAAGTACTTGATGAGAAACTGCTGCTTGGATGAATAACTATTCTATATGCAATGCAGATCCTAAGACTAATATGAAATACAATAATCTTGGTTAATTTTAATTAAATTCTTATTCTAAGTTTAGGCCCTTCAATCATTTCTATATTGAGCCTGATTTCATAGTAAATAGGAGAGAGAATTTAAGATGAAGCACACTAAGGTGTGATTAACGATACCTCTCCTAAAAATCTAACATACCCGGTGCCTCCAACACCGCACAGAGATGTTGCTTTGATGACTGCAAGGTCACCGTTTTAAGTACTACTAAAACCAGGCTTCTAAAGCAAAGATGGATGGGTACCTATCTTTCTATCGAACAAGCTTACGCTTGGAAGTAAATTTTAAATATGCAAGGCTAGCTTAAGATACAAAATTCAAGGAGGATGATTAGAAGATGGGTCGAGATGAAGCTAGATTCAATGATGAAAGTTCTTATGCCATGATTTTCTATGAGATGTATGCCAAAGTCTTTTAATTGCTCAAATAGATATTCACTTCGCTAGATTGAAAAATAAACTTTTCAACAATATAATTCCAAATTAAATCACAAACTTATTATTCTAATGCAATTATAGCTCAAATAGAACAAAAATATCTTCACAATTCTTCAATATCACCTTCAAGATAATGCATTAAAGATACTCAATCTAGGAAACGAAAGACATGTAACTTATAACAATTACTTGAAAACTTCTCAAAGTTTATCATGAAATAAATATTAATTCAAATAATTCAAACCATAGTTAGAGTTAATAAAATGATGAGCAATCTCAATAGATGTTAAGCATGAAAATATTCAAAAAACCCCTTGCGAGACTTAAGCACTTCAAATTTCGAAAAACGATTACCATGAAAGAAAAATGAAATTTAAATGCTAAGAAATTTCAAATTTAAATAATTTTCTTAAGTATTCCAATCCAGAAAATTTATTTTTTCCCTATAGTCAAAACTTTAGAGATGTTAAAAATTTAATTCTACATTTAACTATAGAAAAATTAATGTTTTTTCTTAATTTTTCTTCCTTGAGGCTTATAAATTTAACGTTTTAATAATGCCACCCAAAAAGCACTAATATCACAAAACCACTTTTAAATACTTCATACAAAATGAATTAAAAGAAAAATTAAAAATTTACTAACATTAAAAGTTTAATGATTTTTTTTGGAATTTTTTAAAATTTTCAAAAGTTAGTAAAAAAAAAATCGGACTTTTTAAAAAATTTTCAAAAGGTATAATTTAATTAAAATTTTTGACTTTAAAATATTTTAAAAGTTAACAAAAAAGTTAATTAAATTCTAAAAAATGGCAAAAACCAAAAATTAAAATTTGAACTCCTAAAAAAATGTCGAAATGCTATGTTAAATTATGAATTGTTTTGATTTGAATTAGGTTATGAGGAAAGGTCGATGAGAGCGGGACGAAGAGGAAACCGTCGCGGGTCGAATGGAGGATGGAGGCATTGGCAAGGTGGAGATGGCAGTAGTGGGAGATGGAAGCCAACAAAGACGCAACAAAGAAAAGGTGACTACAAGGAAGAGAAAGCGTGCAAGGAGATGTGGATAAGGGAAGTGAGGGAATGGAGACCATGCGTTAGGAGAGGTCAAGCGCCGAGGGATGTACGCAAAAAAGGGATGCAACATAAAGAAAACAAGGAGGATGCATCGATGAGAGAAGTGAGGAGGATGGCAAGAATGCTAGGAGAAAATCGTGATGGAAGGACATAGAAAATAATAGAGAGTTATGCAGCAACAAGGAGCAGGCATGGAAATGCGTTGAAGAAAATTGCAGGAAGAGATGAAGGGAGGAGAAGAAACTTGTGCAAGGAAAGAGGGAAATGCAATATGCAGAGAAGAAAGGAGGGTTGAGGGTAAGGAGCCAAGGAAAGGCAGAAAGAGAGGGATGCATAAGGATGAGGGAGTAGAAATCCGTAGGAAGAGAGAATAAAAAGAAAACACAATAGAGAAAGAAACCAAGCATAGAGCAAGCAGAATCGAAGCACAAGCAGTATAGTGAAATTTTTGTCTTTTGAAATTTTGATTTTTTTTTTTACTTTGAATTATTTTAGGATGTCGTCTTGAACAAACCCATAAATTTATATGAAAAATAATTTCAGATTCAAAATTTATCTAAATGATCTTGAGGGAAATTTCCTACAAATTTTTTGTATTCTGAGACAAGATCTTACCCTTTAGGGCCTAGATCTTGCTCGGATCTTGGAGTTTCCTTTGAAAAACCTTCAGATCCACACTTTCACAAACCAAAAAGCAAAACCCAGAAACCCAACAAAAATCTAAAAATAAAACCCTGATCCTAAGTTATAAATTAAAATATAAAAAAAATTCTAAATATTTACATAATAACAATACAAATTTATACAATATATATACAGATCTAAGTACAAGAGTTGCAGATTTGTCAGATTTGGGGGTATGAGTCCAACTCTACTCCCAAATATGAATATCTAAGACTCTTTCTAGCCAGATCTAACATTTTTTCCACAATTTTTTTTTTTTTTGGTTTTTTGGAGAGGTACTAGCTCAAAATTTCCCATATAAAAAATTGACCTTTAGATAAATCTTGAGATTATTATGAAGAAGGCTCTTTAGAAAATATATGTTGAAAGTCACATTAGGGGAATTTTGAGGTCTAAAATGGGCCTCCTAAGAAAATAATAAAATAATAGTTAAACCAATAAAACAAGATTTATGAATTTTCAATTCACTTTTTGTACTACAATTCATGTAACCATAGTTAAATTCAATTCAAAAGTTGTACCAAAATAAAATTAATAAAAAAATTGTATTGATGTGACTATAAATAAGAATGAGCTTTTCAAGAAAAAATCATTATCATTGAACAACTAATGCATTTGAATTTTGTCCTTTGTACTTCAATAACTTAAAATAAAATATAAATATAAATTCATAAATTCCTAATTATATAATATGCTATTAATTAAAATTATATTCTTTAAATTGTATAATAACATGTAATTAATATAATATATAAAAATAATATAATATAACATAATAAATGTAATATATTATTTTATGTATGAATTTTATATTACATATTAAATTGATTTGATTTATAATATAAGAAGAAATAATATATAATATAAAAATGGATATAATATATATTCTATAATATTTAGATTATTTTTCATAATATTGTATATAATAATATATAATATTAATATAATCATAATGAAACGACTTGAGTTATATTTAAAATTAAAGGAAAAAAAATATTGAAATAGATTTAATTTATATTTATACGTATAATATAAGATTTATATACATTGAAATTTAGATTTATTTTGCCCCAATCTATGTTAACCTAATATAACTTTTTCAACATAAAAAATTAATATACCTTTTTTCATCATACAAAACTAGTATGTTTTTTTCTTTAATTTTAATATTTTTGTATTGATATTAATATTATAATAATATTGTTTATAGATTTGATTTATTCTAAAATTACAAGGTTACATTTTTATTTCATTTGATTTCATATATATATAATTAAATTGAAATTGTAATATTCAATAAAATGAGATGAATATATAATTTTAAAATAAATATATGAAAATATACAAATATATTATTTATTGAAAAATGTGTAAAGACATAAAGATTGTGTAGGGATATGCATTGTTTTTTTCAAAAAATATGAAATGATAATAATAATATTTTATTCAAAAAGTGTGAAATGACATTTATTATGAGTACTTTATTTTATGACTTTAAAAGTACTCAGAGCACTACCATGAGTTTTTATCCACCATTGAAAATGTGACAAGTAAGTACCTTTAACTCAAGCAATGCCACCTCAACCATTGGGGATGATGTCATCCCATAAAATGTGATTGGTTCTCATAAAGTGAATTTTGATTGTAAATTTTCCTTAGAAGGCCCATTTTAGACCTCAAAATTCTCCTAATGCGCTTGTCCAACCGATGACTATCTCTAGATGCTCAATGAAACCTTAAATATATTCTGCAGACACTAGATAAACCATCAAACCAAGTAGAGAAATAGAATAACAATGAAACTTTGAAGAAACAAAGATACCTGCTACTTTAAAAAATAAAATATGTTACTCTAGATACAACAAATTGAATAAGATACCTATATTCAGATTATTCTAGGAGAACTATTGATTTGTGATTTTCAAATAATAACTGAAAAAATTAAAATAATGTTATCATAAATTCATGAAGAGTAACACCACCGCAAGTTTGAAACCCCAAAGACTTTGCAACCATTCCAATAAATATACAAGAGAGCTTGAGATATTAGTACACGATCAAAAGATCAGATGAAACTATAGACAGACACCGATCTCTAATTTATAGATAAATTCTCCAATGAATATTCACTTGATCCCCATCTAAGTAATCTCGACCATCGAAAAAGATTTGATTAGCGTTTAATATCGACTGTTGAAATTATTATTTCTTGAGGAATTTCAAAATTTTCATTTAATTCTTTTTTAATTAACTCAAAAATAATAATTTTGAGTTAATTATCTCAAAAATTGACTTTTAATTAACTACTAAGGCCCAAGGGTCCAAAATTTCTCAAAATTTTCAATATTCCCTTAGACCAGGACATTTCAAACTTTATTTTTTAGAGACCCATGGATTTTGCCTTTGAAGAATTTAAATTTACCTATGACATAAAATTAATTACATTTATAACTTGGGAATTTTAATTTAATTTGGCCATAAAATTTAATTAATTGACTTATGAGGGGATTAATTATTTTTCCAACCCTCTTGACATAATAATAATACATTAAATGCATGAGGGGGAACACTTGTTAATAATAGAGCGTTAATTATCAACCCAATTCTACGACAGAAAAATACGATCTAGCAGACCAAGTAATTTGTAATAAAATAATCAAGCCAATTAGCTAGGATTATTCCCAAATTAATTTTACAAAGACTCGATAGAAAACACAAAAAAATCCACCTTAGCTTTGGGGTGACGCGGGAGGGAAAAAATCTACCGATCATTTGTGTTTAGAGGCACCAATGAATCAGTAAGACAAAAAACCTCAAAGGATCGAAATCGTCACCAAAATATTAGGCTTACCTATGTTGTTACTTACATGATGATATTACTAATATAATTTACATTATAAACATGCAAAATGGGTTTAGATCATTTAAAAATTGTTGAATTATGATGAAATATGAATGACACAGACACTCGAACATGATAGATCCCCTTTACAAAAAAATGGGTGTACTGTTATGGGGTCATTGACACACAGGTGTCAACATATGGCTCTACTTGGGGATACATTGCTTCAACGGTGGAATGTGAGAATCTAGAATCTACATCAATACACAAGACCATATAAGTAGCGTCCATCCAAAATTCATCATATAACATTTAGCATATGAAAATAGAATCTCCTCATTTATTAACTATTCTACTAACATGAAATATAAATCTAATCTAACTACACAATGAAATGCTTGAAATAGCAGGGTGTAAGGTTAGAGATACAATACAAATGATGCCCTGTGGCATCAGATGTGTTCAATATAGTGCATATTGAGCATTTTCTCGCTTTCAGACAAGTTTGTGGGTTGCTTTTCCGATGTTCCATGCTCGATCCTAAATATTATAGGACTTTGTCTTATGAAAATATCGAGCTGCTCTCGGCCATCAGATGCATCTAGACGCTTATTTCTTATATTCTTATTTTTTTCTCTTATTCTTTATGGATTGTGATATCATCCATGGGACCACTGTAGATTTCTTGTCCTTATCTTGAATATGTTCATATGAAATATCTGAAGAATCTGAAGTGTGACCAATCTTATTATGAATATACTCTGTCAATGGTGACACATAAGCTTGCTATTTCTTAATGTCCTTTGTAACCATAGTTAACTTGTCCTTAATGGGAAAAGTGGCCTCCCTGTGATGAGATGGGAATTTCTTAGACAGACAGGGAGGCTTATTATCAAATTTGGGTTGGAGCTTCTATATATGTAATTTTTCCATTTATTCCAACCTTTTCTTTATGGAACTCATTTCCCTGGCATGCCTTGCTATTAATTTCGCTTGATTGAGTTCTTTTTTCATGAATATTCTTGCATATTGGTCTGATTTTCCTCCATAATTTTCATTTCCAGTGAGTGATTGTCCTTCATGGAAGTTGTTTCCTGGGTTTGTCTTACTTCCATTGCAATCATATGATTTTGAATAATGGAAATATGATTAGAATGATTAAATTCCATTATCTTTAACCTGTTTTCAATGGCATTCATTTCCTTGTCATGGTTTTCCTCCATATTTATTTCAATTTGTGCTTGTTTTTCTTTAATGTCCTTTATTTCCTGTGCATTACTCGCTTCCATGGATTTTATTCTATTTTGAAGATTGATCTGGTTAGCTTCCATGTTCTGAATCATTTGTGTATAATTGGGTTGCATATCCTTAATCATATGATTTGATTCCTTAACAAGATGTTCATGATCTTCTATAGGCATGTTATATTACTTACCAACAACATTAATTTGATGGATTTTCCCTGAAATTATACTACCTATTATTCTTTTAACAACATGGAAAATAACCTCTCATGAAGAACATCATAGGATCTACAATAAGGAAGAGATTCATCCACAATATTGGCAGACCCAAGTTTATTTGGCGGTCTCTGCTCATTAGATGGGCCTCTCTTCTGCCAAGCATTATTATTTTTATTATTGTTATTTCTAGGTTGGAATTTTTGTGCTTTAGATCCTTCCATTTGGACCAACCTAGCTTGCAAGGATTTTATTTCCTTAGCATGATTAGATATTAACTTTGTTTGATTAAGTTCCATGCTTTCAAGTTTCTACATCAATTTCTGCATAGGATCATCATTTGATTCTTTAGGTTTACTTAGACCCTCTTCAAAAAATTTAACTTAAAACTCCTGAGATGCTTTCTTATCCTTTTAAATTTCTTCAGCTCGCCTAAATAATCAATAATTTTAGCTCGCCTCAACTCATAAGAAGTATCAACATCAAATGCATCGATATAAGAATCGAAAAGGAACCTAGTTGTAGGTCTATAATCTTGAGGTAATTCTTTAATAATACCATTAAATCTCTTACTAAATTCCTCTATGATTTCATTTTATTTCTTATCTATGACTTTGATATCTCTAACCCAGTGCTTTTATTTTCTCTTGTCTCCATACTTTTCTTTGAAATCATGAATAATCAATTCCAATGAATTAAAAAAATCATTAGGTTTTTCCTTAAACAAATCCAAATCATCTTCCTCTAAGGAAAGAACAAAGGGGCTGATCTTCACATCCTCATGATTAAAGTCAACACCTCTAACATATTTACCCAACCAAGAGCTAAATCATTTTATATGAGCTATAACACTAACCAGATTATTTCCTTGGAAAGAATGAAACTTGTCAAGGCCATTTTTAGGAAGGTCATTTGGATAACATTGAATGTTAGCTAAGTTACCAGGGGCGAGAAAGTCCATGATGTCTTTCTCAAAGGGAAAGGAGGGGCCAAATGGATTCTAGAGAGAGATCCTTTCTCAAGAAAATCAAGAGATCCAGAAGAAGCGATCTTCTGGCATAAATTCTTGTAAGAAATGAAAGAAGTGGAGTCGCCACTTGAACATGAATTTAGCTCTAAGATCCCAAAGGAAAATATATGAAAATTTAGTTAGGGAGAAGCTGATGGATATTAGGGAGGGCTTCTTGTCTGATAAACTATGGATGAATAAGTGGAGTCACCACACAAACAAGAAACCAACCAAAATCTCCAGTTTCTAAAGGTGAAGATAGAGAAGATGAAAGGATTAGTGAGATGGAGAAAGATAAAGTGATGAAAAGATGAGGAGATATAATGGTGCCATAATATGTTATGCCATTTGATGGGCTAATGAATGGTAGGAAATAAAAAATTTCGTGAGGAACAAGGACAAAAAAACTTTGTCCTGGGAAACAACGCCAAAAAATGTTGTTGCAAAAAATGTATAGGCACCGCGACAACGGCTCATATCGAGGGATGTCACCCTATTCCCAAATCTCTCCATTTAATGTGTCTCCATATAGTAGACTAAGGGGAGTATATTGTATGGAAATGGGATGAAGGAGAACTGGTTGAGAACCAACCAGTTCAAGAGAGACAATTAAGCGACCAAATACTTGTATTAGATCTTGCAAGATTAAAGGATTCGATTAGATTTGAATAATTGAAAGCAGTGCCTTATGGAGTCAACTATCTTGCTAAGAATTTATGACCAAGTAATTGATGAGAAACTGCTGCTTGGATGAATAACTGTCCTATATGCAATGTAGATCCTAAGACTAATGTGAAATGCAAGAATCTTGGTTAATTTTAATTAAATGCCTATTCTATGTTTAGACCCTTCGATCCTTTCTATATTGAGCTTGATTTCATAGTAAATGGCAGAGATAAGTTAAGGTGAAGCACACTGAGGTGTGATTAAAAATACCTCTCTTGAAAATCTAACGTACTGGGTGCCTCCGACACTACAAAGAGTTGTGGCTCTAACGAATGCAAGGTCACCGTTTTAAGTACCACTGAAACCAAGCTTCTCAAACAAAGATGGAAGGGTACCTACCTTTCTATTGAACAATCTTATGCTTGGAAGTAAATTTTAAATATGAAAGGCTAGCTTAAGATGCATAATGAAAGGAGAATGATTAGAAGATAGAGCAAGACGAAGCTAGATTCAATGATGAAAGCGCTTACACCACTATTTTCTATGAGGTGTACGCCAAAGTATTTTAATTTCTCAAATAGATATTCACTTCGCTAGACTGAAAAATAAACTTTTCAGCAACATAATTCCCCATTAAATCACAAACTTATTATTTCAATGCAAATATAGCTCAAAGAGAACAAAAATATCTTCACAATTCTTCAATATCACCTTCAAGGTAATGCATTAAAGATACTCAATCTAGGAAATGAAAGACATGTAACTTATAAAAATTACCTGAAAAATTATTAAAGTTTATCATGTAATAAATATTAATTCAAGTAATTCAAACCATAGTTAGAGTTAATCAAATGAAGAGCAATATCAATAGATGTTAAGCATGAAAATATTCAAAAAACCCCTTGCGAGACTTAAGCACTTCAAATTTCGAAAAGTGATTACCATGAAAGAACAATGAAATTTAAATGCTAAGAAATTCCAAATTTAAACGATTTTCTTAACTATTTCAATCCAGAAAATTTATTTTTTCCCTATAGTCAAAACTTTAGAGATGTTAAAAATTTAATTTTACGTTTAATTATAGAAAAATTAATGCTTTTTCCTTAATTTGTTTTTCCTTGAGGCTTATAATTTTAACATTTTAATAATGGCCCTAAAAAAACTAAGATCACAAAACCACTTTCAAATACTTCATAAAAAAAGAATTAAAAAGAAATTTTAAATTTTACTAATGTTAAAAGTTTAATGATTTTTTTGGATTTTTTTTTAAATTTTCAAAAATCAGTAAAAAAAATTGGAAAAATTTTAAATTTTTCCAAAGTTACAAATTAATTAAATTTGTTGATTTTTAAATCTTTTAAATGTTAATAAAAAAAATTAATTAAATTCTAAACAAAGGCTCAAACAAAAAAATTAAAATTTGAACTCCTAAAAAAAGTCGAAATTCTATGTTAAGTTATGAATTGTTTTTATTTGAATTAGGTTATGAGGAAAGGTCGACAGGAGTGGGAGGAAGAGGCAGTCGTCGAGGGTTGAATGGAGGCCAGAGGCGTCGACAAGGAGGAGATGGCAGCAAATGGGACACACCAAAGTGAAGGTGATTGTGTGGAAGAGAAGGCATGCAAGGAGCCATGGACAAGGGAAGTAAGGGAATGGACACCACGGTTTAGGAGAGGTCAAGGGTTGAGGGATGAACACAAAAAGGGATGCAATGGAAAACAAATAAGGAGGATGAAATGATGAGAGTAGTGAGGAGGAAGGAAATAATGATAGGATAAAATTGTGATGGAAGGACACAAAAATGGCAGCAGCGTATGTAGCAGTAAGGAGAAGACAAAGAAATGCGTTGAAGTAGCTTGCAGGTAGAGATGAAGGGAGGAGAAAAATTCCCGCAAGTAAAGGGGGAAAGGCAATACGAAGAGAATAAAGGAGGTTCAAGGGTAAGGAGAGAATAAAACATAGAAAGAGAGGGTTGCGTGAGGATGAGGGATAAGAAACTCGCAAGAAGAGAGAATAAAAAGAAACACAAAAGAGAAAGAAACTAGGAATAAAGAAAGTAGAAGAGAATCACATGCAGTCTGGTGCACAATTTTTTTTTGAAATTTGATTTTTTTTTTTTTTTTACTCCAAATTACTTTAGGATTTCATCTTGAACAAACCCAAAAATTTCTACAAAAAATAGCCCTAGACCCAAAATTTAACTGAATGATCTTGAGGTAAATTTCCTGCAAATTTTTTGTATTCCGAGACAAGATCTTACCCTCCAGGGTCTAGATCTTTCTCGGATCTTGGAGTTTCCTTTGAAAACCCTCAGATACAAAACAACACAAACCAGAAACCAAAACCTAGAAACCCAACAAAAATCTAAAAATAAAACCCCGATCCCGAGTTAGAAATAAAATATTAAAAAAATTCAAAATATTTGATTAATTAAAATACAAATTTATACAATATATATACAGATCTATGTACAATAGTTGTGGACTTGTTAGATCTGGGGGTATGAGTCCAACTACGCTCCTAGATCTGAATATCTAAGGCTCTTACTAGCGAGATATACTTATTTAACATAATATATATATATATATATATATATATATATATATATATATATATATATATATATATATATATATATATATATATATATATTGCCGTGAGATATGTACTGTTCATAAAGTAAAAAATTCCTACATAAAAAATTGACCTTTAGATAAATCTTGAGATTTTTATGAAGTAGGCTCTTCAAAAAATATATTTTAAGAGTCGGCTGGTTCAACCAAGGACTATATCCAGATGCTCAATGAAACCTTAAAGATCTTCTGTAGACACTATATCAACCGTCAAACAAAGTAGATAAATGGAATAATAATGAGACTTTGAAGAAATAGAGATACCTGCTACTTCAAGAAAAAATAAAATTTTTACTCTAGATCCAACAAAATGAATAAGATTCCTATATTAAAATTATTCTAGAAGAGCTATTGATTTGCGATTTTCAAATAACAACTGCATAAATTAAAACAATGTTACCATAAATTCATGAAGAGGAACACCACCGCAAGTTGAAAACCTAAAAACTTTACATTTATTCCAGAAAATATACAAGAGAGCTTGAGAGCTTAGTACACGATCAAAAGTTAAGATGAAACTATAGACTGACACTGACCTCTAATTTATAGATAAATTCGCCAATGACTAGTTCGCTTGATTTCCGCGCAACGACGTCAAAATGTTTGTGCTCAACCTAGTCTCCTAAATTGAGTTCATTAATTGTCAACCAGGGTTGGTAAACTGCTGAAGTGTGGTGCACTATATGTGCCTAGGTATTTGTTTCTCACTACGTTGTATTTAGTGTTTTATGATTTTTTTGATTTTATGGATTTTGGTTCAAAAGGAAAAGAGCTAAATGTTGGAAAAGAGGAGTGGATGGTTAAAATAAAACAGAGTAGAGCCTAAACTATGGATAAAGGGAAAGAACTAAGTGCTGGTGAAAAGAAGCTATTGGTTAAAAATAGAGTGAAGCCTAAACTATGGATGGTAAACAACAAATGCAAAGCTTGATAATGACTCCATTACAAAGAAACAAATCACAACATGAACTTGAACTTGTCCAATTCATTTATTAAAGATGTGTTGGAAGAGCTTGAGAAATGAACAAGTTAAGTGTAAATGAAGTTCTCCTAGATAAACAAACAAACAATCAACCTGCAATGTTACAACATCTCATCCATGAATAAAGGTTTATTAGAACATATTTGGAAAAGAACATTTGTAGCATGGTAAGATTTCTAGTCTAAACTAGCTTCTAATTCTATTCTGCAACTCAGTTTAACACCACTAGACCTCACTCAAAAGTTATAGATTTCCTTTTAGAGTAGTCTTTGAGAAAAGGCTTGTTTATGAAATGGTAAAAAGGTTGCAAACTACTCCAGGTCTTAGACTGATACTAGCTTCTGTCCAGATGATTGTGTGTTAATATAAGTTTGGAACAAAAGAAGTTTTGTAAATAATGAATACCGTGGTTTTTAAATGCAACAACTAATACAATTCAAAATGCAATGGATAACAACTAAACTGGAAGGTTAATACAGTGAGCTAGGACTAAACTAGTCTACAGTGAATTGTGTGAAACTAAGAAGCCATTATCAAACTGGAAATGAAATGACAGAGCTGAATTAAATGCATTCTACCTCCGGAGTGTTCTAACTACATTGACATGCAACTAGTCTATGGAATTCTACAACCCATCTTGTTCATTATGAATGATATTTTGGAAGAGTTTGTAAAACAATTCTGACTGTATAATTCAATGCAATTAAACAAAAACATAAAACTGAAAGCAAATACAACTAAAATATAAGATACCACAACTATTTCTTACTCATTGTTATGATATTTTGGAAGAGCTTGTAAGAGTAAGACTGGCTATGCTACTTAGTGTAAACAGAAATTCAAAAGCAAATGCAAATAAAATCTAAGACACCACAGCTATCTCTTATTCGTTGTTCATGATGTTTTGGAAGAGCTTTGTAAGAGTAAGACTGGCTATGCCACTTAGTGTAAACAAGCAACTAAAACCTACAATACCATAGTTATGCCTTATTCATCATGATGATATTTTGGAAGAGTTTATTAGAGTAAGTCTAACTATGATAATTAACGAAAGGAATTGCTACAAAAATCTACAACACCACAACTATGCCTTATTCATCGTAAGGATATTTTGGAAGAGTTTATTAGAGTAAGTATAGCTGTAATGATTAATGAAATAAACTATGAACATAAACTTTAGAAACTTTTCTAAGCTAGAAATGAAACTAAAATACTTATCTAAACCGTAAAAACAAGGCTGCTCAGGAGGCAAGGGCCCTCTACCACCAGAGTAGCACAAAATCTAGTTCAAGATCGACTCAACGCGTTCAAGGAAATGCTGCTTCTTTCATTAAAGAGGAATCACTTCAAAACAGAGTATTTTCGGACTTCAGAAATCTAGCAATCAACCATAAAATATAACCAAAATCTAACCTTGTCTCTCGGTTTCCCGAGCTACATTTATAACAAATTTACATAACAGAACTTGAGATAATACAGGGATTACTGTCTTTCCATATTAAAATCGAACTAGAACTCTAAAGGTGGCATCGTAATATGACAAAGGAAATATGGACTGTCCTTGTCCTATTAGGAGTCTATCTCCTAGTTTGAGTTCCCACGTGCATAACCACGTACAGAATTCCGTTCAATCTTCATGGAGAGGAAAAAATGCTAAATACATGATGTGGAATACGACCATGTGTGGTTTTCTCTGAGAGGACATCTAGAACCTACTTAAACATGAAGACGGTTGTAGAATTGGCAACTAGCTACAGAATTTCTGCATTCTGTAGCTAGTTTCAGTTCAAAAAGTACTACAATGACAAAATCATAAAAACATAGCAAGTTAGCCATGATATTCATTCTTAAAGCAATTTTAACTAATTTCATTGATCATTTGAGCCTGGGATTAATAATGAACAAAAGAAATGGAATGGAATGTGGTGGAAGAGAGAACATTTCTGGATCTCAACATACCCCCACTGCTAGCTTCTTGCATGTCCTCATGCAACTATTCCATGAACTCAGAGACTTCTGCAAGAACATCCAATCCTCTTCTTCTGCTTTGCCTGGTAGTTAAAGGCCTTTTGGGCTTCCTGATGACTAACTTGAACCTTGAATTGGTAAGTGCCCTGATTAACTTCTTGTTTCTCTTTTTCAACTTTTCATTGGCCTTTTCCACTTTGTCCATTTGTAGAGACAGGGTTGAGTTCATATTGGTTTTTAGTTTAACTTGATCCCTCAAAATGTCATTCTCAGTCCTGATATGTCTGTTAAGTACTTCTAGCTCGTACTTATCTCTTCTTAGCACATCTATTTCGAACTGTGGAGGACTAGGGGTCCTGTCTCTACTCTCTGAATCTTTTCTCTCCAATGACTGAACATAATTGTAGATTTCTTGTTGTGCAGGGTCTATTTCAGGGGCTTCAAAATCTTCCTCAGTAGGTGTTTCTTCGTCTTCTATGTTTATAACTCCAGTTTGTTTAACTTTTGTTTTCTTTGGTATCCCCCTCAATCTGTGGCTCCTTCTCGGCTGAGATGGCCCTTCTCCTTTTTCTCTGGAAAAATTCCTTATGATTCTTTCTTTCTTAAGTTGCCTCTTAATCTGAGTCAATTTATCATAAATTATTTCTTCACTACTTTCTTGTATGGTTTTACCAGTTTCAGTTTTGGAGGCTTTCCATTTTCTACTTATTTTTGTGGGTTTGTCTTCAATTGGGGGTTCTTTTGGTTCCTCAAAGTGATTTCTCACCAAGAAGTTATCCCAAGTGTCTCCCATTTTTGCTAAATGATGTTCAATTAAAATATTGATTAACCCATGATGATATAATGTTGTCTCTAGAAATTGAACTCTCTTTTGGACACTTGAAGCCATTTTCTTTAAACTATGAAGCAAGAAAAAGGGCAGATTGAGTTCTTCTTCAAGAAAATGCATCATCAACCTAATATGGTAAACATAGAAAGTACCATATCTACCTTCACAAGTGATGAATTTTTGCAGGATAAGCAACATGTTCCTCCATTTGTTCTTTAATGCGGAGCTAGGGATACCCTTTTTAAAAACGGTGACATCCATACCTGGTGACTTGAGTATCTGCTTCCATGCTTCGTTATGAAATTCTCTGTTCTTAAACCACCTTTCTCCTTGTCTAGGAAATCCTGTTGCTTCTACAATAAAAGCCTTTGTGACAGTGAATTTAATATATCCAACTTCAACCTCGGCTCCATTAAAGGATCTTGCAAAAGTTTTAGTAACCTCTTTATGGAAGCCACTCAATTTTTCAAGGAATTGTAACCATCCTGCTTGTCTTAAGATTTCTCTGATTTGGGGATAGCCTTCCAAGTACTTAGTGCCAACTGGTTCAGTTCTCACGATGAGGCCCATAACTCTTCTTCAATCTTCAATTCACTAGTTTTCTGCTCACGGTGAGAATGGTCGTTAACAAGTTGTTTTTGCTCCACAAATGTTTCCTCTATTCATGGTGACAATGGTTGTTACAGAGATGCCTCTGTCTCACAGACCGAAATGGTTAAAATTTGGCTACGGGAAAGAGTGATATGGAGTGGTTACGAAATGAATATAATGAGGTGAGGATGATGTATATGAGTTGAAAGATATCATAGAAGGAAAGACCGCGGAGATATTTTGTAACGAATTCAAAAATCATCATTAAATTCTTAGTGACGTGACTAATCCAATCACTTCAACACTTTAACCGTTTAGATTTTGAAATGATGACCGGATATGGGTTTTGAAATGGCGGAATAGAAGGAGTTTTATCCAAAGTTTTTGCAAGAGGTTTGTTAGGCATGATCAACAAAATTAATTAAAACAACTTTTTTGAATAATATATAACTAAAATATGCTAAAATTTTTCATGATATGTCATTATAATCATTTCATACC